>CAOKZL010005046.1:0-21173 GCA_948472985.1 Iguana delicatissima | reverse complement strand
CCAGCTAAGTGTTTGTAAGGCTCCGCCGAACAAGCGCAAAGCTAGGCTTGGCCGATAGTTGTAAAGTACTAGATATAGCCATTTCCGCTTCAGAGGGAAGCCACCCGACACAAACACCTTCATTACAAAAACAAAAGGACTCTCTGCCTGAGAAAACACCCTGGCAAGCCAGGCACTTAACGGCCGAGCTAGCCGCATCTACAGACCAGCAATTCGGTTCATAACTCAATCGTGCAAATTCTGACCTTTCGGAGGCTTTGTCTCCAGACCAAAACTTATTGTTCTCCTGTAAAGACCAGTCTAGCCTGCGGTCGTTCCTTCCCTATAAAGGATGCCCCGTTCTGAGAGCTCCTTGGAACTCTCGTTGGACTTTGCTGAAATCACTTAAACTCTTGCTGAATCACTGGACCTAGCTGAAACCACTCTGCTGAAATCACGCGAAGCTCCTTTTGGACCTTCGTCCTCGCCTTGCTGCCGCTGGGTTCAACGGATTCCCCTCGGTCTCCACACCGGGTTTCCTTCCTTCCCTCCAATTGGCGTCTCCAGGACTTCGGACAGGCGGCGTATTGCTTATTTCTCCAAAATTCTCTTTCTTTCCTCTCTAGTTAGGTGTGTTTGAGTTTTATTATTTTTCTTTGCTTAATAAAAACTGTTAGTATTTTCAACTGCTTGGCTCCTCTCTGACCTGAACCGGTATACATAGGATAAAAGATCTCGCTGCGTTGCCCTGCCTCTCGTTAGCCAAGAGAGTGCTCCAGCTAATTTTCCCCATCTTTGCTTGTTTGGTTTGGTTATTTGGGTGCCCCTCTCGGGACCCCCACTTTACAGGGTGACATTACACTCTGGTGTAAGGGAAATTTATGTGATATTTTTAATAATTTTGTGCATGAAACAAAGGCCATTTCTGCACTACACTGTTCTAGTGCTATTATTCCACTTTCAACATTATATGGCTTCCTGGGGCTTGCAGTTTAGGGAGGGGCATTTTGAGCTCTCAGCCAGATTGCTCTTTGGCCTCAGGAACCTACAAATTTCAGAACATCCCTAAGGATGTTGAAAGCAGAATAATAGCACTAGAACAGTGTAGTGCAGAAATGGCCAGGGTCTGTGTACATAAACCATCAGAAAGCAAAGGGATTGCTATCTCAGCCACCCATTTTGGCTTTTGAAGCCTTTCCGATCTTGGATTTTTGGATCAGGGGTGCTCAATCTGTACCTATCTGTCAGTATAATCTTTTTATATACTGGCATTTCATAGGCCTCTTTTTGGCTGTAAAAAGAACTCCCAGAAGAAAAGCAAAGAATTCAGGCATAAATAGTGGACTACATTCCAAGCAAATTACAGATAAATTATCATTATTAAAGGAGAGTTGCAGAGGAATATAGGTGCAAACCGTTCAGTGGATCAGGAAAGATTTCAGGTGCTCTTTGAAATAATTGTTGTCACAGCCCCCCTAAAGAGGGAGAGAAAAAAGACCAGGTAGGACTTTCTTTGGGAGAGAGAAAGGGGGGTTCCACAAACAGAGCCCCACTCATCAGTTCCCACATCAGTGGAGGGGTGAATCCAGCATAGGTTTTAATACAGCTAGTATTAAAGGAGCTAGTAAGACTGTAGTCAAGAAATCAGAAGAAGACCGGAACTTGGAAGGGCAGCTATGAAGAAACTAGACAAGTATAACATTGAATAACAAGGCCAGGAATGTCCATGCCACGATATTTCTGATTTCTATGTATGGTTGTGAAGAAAGCTGACCGGAAGAGAAGCGACTCCTTTGAAATCTGTGCTGGAGGAGAGTTCTAAAGGTACTGTGGGCCTCCAAAAAGACAAATGAATGGGTCCGAGAGGAAATCAAGCCAGAACTCTTCCCTAGAAGGCGCGATGACTGAGATTGTCGTACTTTGGGCTCTCGACATAGACAGGATTGTATAAACAGATGACGACGAGGACAACGATAGCAACCCAGCCCCAATCCTTTCCAATTACTGGAAACATGGGCCTCCAACCCCTGTATGCCGCTGGAAAAATTTCACCCCTCAACTTCAAGATCAAACCTGTGCTTAGCCAGGGAAAACCGGGAGCCTGGGAGGGAAAATGTGGGGGATCATTTACCTCTTTCAAGTAGTCATCTCGGTCACTCCTGCGCAAACCTAAACGGGGAGAAAAGAGATGTGAAATGCTGGCCGGAGGTGTCATACTGGAATGGGGATTCCAGCGTCATACTGGGTTCTTGCCAGCCTGCCAAGGTTGACTCTCATCCTTGAAAAAGGCTGGTAGTTTCCCCAGCGTTATTAATTCTTGCTGCCACCACCCGCTGAATTCTGAAGTAAAGCTCCTAATGTATGAGGGCACAGATGACCACTCGAAGAACCACAGTTACAGGTAAGCAACCTGTTCTTCTTGCCAGCCTGCCAAGGTTGACTCTCATCCTTAAAAGGCTGGTAGTTTCCCCAGCGTTATTAATTCTTGCTGCCACCACCCGCTGAATTCTGAAGTAACTGAGCAGGACAGCGGGAGCCTGTTCGGTGGATTATCAGTCCCTGTGTTTAAGGACCTTCCGTCCCTCTCACCTTCCCCCTTCTGAGTGAGGATCCAAAGACTGGCGTGGGAATGGAGAGAACAGGGGTTTTACGGAAGGTATTTAATCAAGGCATGCAAGTAAACAAGACAATGTCACACAATATCACACACCTCCCAGGCACGCTTAAGTTACAAGTAGTTATAAAACATATATAAAAGCACAGATACATTCTTAAGATCAACCAACTTCCAAAATAATAAACAGCCCTAACGCGACTAACTACTTATTTCTAGTTACTCGCAGATGTTCCTAGGCTTAGATGTCTCAAAGAGGCGGGAGGGGCCAGGAGACGAGGCATGGGGCCTCCAGCCTACACTGCCCAGATCCCATTGTTCTTCTCTGTTCTTCTTTCGGCCACATGGCCTCCCAGAAGTTTTATATTTCCTCCCTGGAAGCATCTCAAAGCATCTCCAAGATGCCCACCTCTTCCCTTGTGGTCGGTCATTTCTCACCCTCTGACCTATGATGCTGACCCACACTAAAATGTAATCTAATCCCAACACCTCATTAACCCTTGGTTTACCGTAAGAGGGAACTATCCCCCTTTGCTAAGCCTAGATAATGCGAAGCCCCATTATCACACATGCACGACCTGGCACTGGTCACCACCCTTGGGGCTCACCAGTCGATCGGTTTCAAGGGCATCCTGCTGTACGGCACCCAGGCTCAGAGGGAGAAATGCCTCCCCAAATTGGCAACAGGTACGGGTGGATTTTTCTCCCTGGCAGGGCTGGGGCTGAGCAGGGAGGGTGAGAGGGATGGACCATGCGGAGGCTAAAAAACCAAAGCCTTTGGGAGCAGTTGAGGAGGAGGGAGGCTGGGCTATTTGTGACCATCCAGAGCAAGCTGGGCTTCAGCTCCCATCACTCCTTGCCATTGGCCAGCTAGGGATGATGGGAGTTATAGTCCAGCAGCATCCATCATCTTCTACATGCCATCCCTTCAGATATTTAAAGATGGCTCTATCATGTCACCTTAGTCTCCGTAATAAATTAATAGGAACGTCAATATCAATTATCAGTAGCATCAATGTCAGTAATAAGAGCAATGACTTCCCCCCCCACTGGAAAAGGCAACTCATTTCTCCTGAGAATATTTTCTATTGCATCTAATCAGGGACAGCAAAAAGTTTCCAGTACTACTGAAAAGGAGGCTGTCCCGTGTGTGTGGGTGCACTTGTGCATTCGTGTGCAAGGGCACCGTAAGATGTCTGTGAGTGTAGCTTTATCTCTCTGTCTCCCCCTCTCATGAATTGGTATTGTGTGCTAATTGTTTCCAACTTAGGGTGACCTATCATGGGGTTGTTTTTGGTAAGACTTGTTCAGAAGGGCTGTGTGTCTGTTGCCTTCCTCTGAAGCTGAGAGGGGCATGACTTGACCAAGGTCACCCAGGGAGGTTTCCAGGGCTGAGCAAGGATTCAAACCCTGGTCTCCAGAGTCCTAGCCCAAACCCCAAACCCCTAGACACGGCTGGCTTTCCCTTTCTCTGTTGGATCTTTTTTTGTCTCTTTCCACCTTGTCCTCCAGGGGAGAGCATCGCCGCCTACTGCCTGACGGAGCCCTCCAGTGGCTCGGACGCAGCTTCCATCCGTTCAACAGCGAAGCTGAGCTCCTGCGGCACCTACTACACTCTGAATGGCAGCAAAATCTGGATCAGGTGGGTTTTGGAGAACAGGAGGGATGGACAGTGAGAGATTTGTCCCCCTGCCCTGCCTGCGGAAGGGGAAAACTTGGAAGAGGTACTTTTTGTGGACGGAAAACCTAGCATCCTCCACAATTATCTGCAGAAATGTTATATATTTTTCTTATCTTTGTGTATAGTATGTATAAAAATAATGAAAATATAGAGAGAGGGGGAGAAGGAGAATGCATGTGTATATATATATTTCATAACGATGATGAATATAATATAATATGTATATATAGAGAGAGAGAGAGAGAATATGTGTAAACAGCAGTAGAGAAAGTGTGTGTGTGTGTGTATGTACAAGTTGAGTATCCCTTATCAGGAAATCCAAAATCTGAAAACCTCCAAAAACCTAAACTTTTGGTGGCCAGCTGCCTAGTTCCACTGGTGGCCGCGAAGCTGATGCTGTTTGTTTCTCAATCCTCAGTTTCTCTCCAGCCTCCCACCTCACACACAACACAAGGAGCAAATGAATGAGACCCCTGGTCGGAGAGAGAGACGGGAGGATCTGTGAAATGGTGGGAATCCAAGTGTAGCACTCAGCACTGTGCAGGGCTTTATAGTGAGCTGGGGTTCTGCCATGAGGCAGGTGGGTTTTGTAGTCCTTGTTAGCTTCTTTGGGCCCAAAAGGGTTTAAAATCTGTCACGTGGTTGGAAAGGGTTCGTCTGTAGGAGTGACCTTGGATACTTTCTGCATTGGACTTGCAGTCTGAAGCTGGGGAAAGATATGAAGGTTGAGAACGGACTGGAGGAGTGAATTTCCCTCTGCTCTGTTCTCTTAGCTATAGGGGGAGATGGGTCCCACCTGCCCTTTTTCCCTTTTCCTTGTTTGCTTCTGAACTATCTAACGCTTGGAAGTCCTTTTTCCCTTCCCTTTGCTGGGGTGGGGGGTTACCCCATCCCCAAAGGGGCCCATGGAAACTTGGATTACCTATCAGCTATAGTCTACATAAAATTTATTGGGAAGCCCACCGCTGCTCTTGGCCCTTAGGGGATGCTGGTCCCAGTCAGCAAAATGGCTGGGATGCTTCTCTGCTGGGTACCACCAGCTGCACTGTTTGCCCTCAGTAAAGGTGATGCTCTAGCGGTAACTTCTATCAAATCCTGGCTCAAAAAGAACCTTGGAAGGCCTTTGGGAAATACACCCAGGTCCAAAAATAAAACAATATAGGTAATTAAAAAGGGGTATATAAAATAAAATATAAATATAAAACATTTGTAGGAAGGGCATTCTGTAATTCTGAAGTTAAAAAAAAAGAGGTAATTTCCCCAAGCTTAGCAGAAGTGTGACCAGCTGATAGCTTCCTCCCACTGTGTGTTCTTTATTATATCCATATTTGATCGGAGCTTCTTTGTCGAGTGGTGAGAGTGGTTCAGCAATGGGAAACCCAATTTGTCCAAAAGATTCTCTGGACATCTTGAAACAGGCTGGACGGCTACCTGGTCGGGATGCTCTAGCCAGAGATCCTGCATTGAGCAGGGGGTTGGACTGCATGTTCCGTGAGGCCTCTTCCAACTCTAGTATTCTGTATTTATACCATACATCAGGCGTATCTCAGAAAAGGCTGGACAGCTTTTACAAAGAGAATAAAAACTGTATCCAAATAGAGTTGCCCAAGTGTTAAATAGCTTTTTTCCAAAAAAAACAAAACAAAAACTGGTAGGTTTAAAATGTATTCTAAAAACACTCAAGAAATTATTTTAAAAAGACTAAGGAGGAAGGTGCCTGAGCAAACCTGTCCAGAGGGTTTCCCAACTTGGGGGCCACCACCAGCAAACCTTTTTTCCCCCGGCAGTCACCCGGCGCCTTGCAAATAGCCAGGACACCTGTGGGTACTCCAAGGAACTCCTGGCACACTCTGCACATGTTCTGAAGCGAGCTGATTTTTTCTTTCTTTCTAGCCCTAAAAGGAGATCCTGTATGCCTACATTCCCCCCACTCCAGTTTTTTTCCTTGTTGTATAACTGCTGAGTGTGTCAGTATCGCACATCTGATGTCTGGTTGTAATGACTCAGGTTCTGTCACACTGGCACTCTTTGAATGCCAAAGGACAAGCAAGAGGGTGTATCCCGGCTGAAATCTATGTGGTTGCCACCAAGCAGTTGGAAACATATGGAAATCGACATCGAAATATAAAAAAAATTGCAGTAACTGAAGCCTGTTGAAGCTGCCTCTGGAAAGTTAGCTAGCAGCATAGCGGCATCTCCCACTTGTCTGAGGGTTTGGGGACCAGAGGATGGTCAGAGAGTGGAATGGGTTGAAAAGCAAGACCCTCTTTGTCCGTTCTTCTCCCTGCCTTCTTCCTGGAGGAACAGGAGGGGATCACGGGGGCTTGCCAAGCGAGAGAGGAGAACTGACAAAAAAGCAGACTCTGTGTCAAAAGAATGGTACATTAAAACCATTGAAACCTTCTTTCTCTAGGGAATAGGAGGGAATTATGGAGGCTATTTGCCCGAAAACCACACAGCAACACACACAAACAATGTGTGAAAGCGCCTTCGACCCCTAAATGCATCTGCTTTCATTTAGTCCTTCTCAAAATGGCAGTGGGAAGTGGTGGAATGATACTTCTGGTTGCCATTTTGAGATAGACTCTAAAAAGAAACTGTTGGCCTTTTGGCACATACTGGAGGAATGTCTCTGTGGGACCTGGAGGTGTATGGAATTAGCCTCAATCTTCACTTAGTAGCCCAGCCCTGACTTCAGCCATTTTAGCACTACGTTGTTCGAGAGCTGTTATTCCACTTTCAACCTCCTGTAGGATCTTGAGGTTTGCGGTTTATGGAGGGGCCTTTTGAATTCTCAGCCAGAGAGCTCTTGGGTCTCAGTAAACTACAAACTCCAGAATTCCACAGTCTGGTGCCATTCCTGCACTAGATTGTTATAGTGCTATTATTCCAGTTTCAGCATCCTATGGAATCCTGGAGTTTCCAGTTTAGAGAAGGACCTCAAAGGTTTCTACTTCCTCCTCTCCTCAGAGGCTCCTCCCTAAACTGCAAACCCCAGGATTCCATTGAGAGTGAAATAATAGCACTATAACAGTGTAGGGCAGAAATGACCTAAGATAAGTGGCAGAATTGCAGTTGATCCCAGAGATAAGCCACAGTGAAAGAATGAAAGGAAGGATAATAGATGATGTGGCCCTCTATATGTTGTTGGACTGTGACTCCCATCCACTCAAGGTGGAATAGTTGGCAGGGAGAGAAGATGGGAGTTGTAGTCCAGCAAGATCTGGAGGGTCTGTACCCTTCTTAGTTGTACAGATAAAAACAGGGTCAAATCAGAGTCCGGTCAAGATGGCAGAAGTTGTTAATGAGGAAGAACAGACAGCTTAGAACAGGCTGCAGCAATTTACTTTTACCTGAGTCTCCTGGGAAGGACAAGATTCCATCCCCTCCTCTCCTCCCCACTGAGTTAACTGAGCAGAAGCTTCTTCTGCATTTTGAACGCAGTTTGCAGCAACTGAAGGAAGCTGAGGTTGAAGGAGGGAGGAGAGAGGAACTGGGACATTTGAACAGCAGCTGAAAAAGTGGGATGGCAGAGGATTAACTGAGAGTTCAGGGGTGTGACATTTCCCCTCCTGACATAAAAGCATGAAGCTAACTTTTTACTGTATTGAGGAGGTAAAAAGGTGCTGGAAGGACCACAGTGTGGGCATCAGCCAAGGCCCTCCAGGTAAGACATTCCCCCAGGGGGTGCCCCTGCAAAAAAAGACTGTGCTGGGTGTGGATTCCCAGGCTGACTCAAGCCATTTCTTGCAGCAATTTACCATTTTTGCAAAAACTCCCGCGAAGGGTGAGGCGACGGGCAAAGCGAAGGACAAGATAACCACCTTCATTATGGAGAGGTTGTTTGATGGAGTCACTGTCAAAGTGAAAAAGGAAAATGCCAGCCAAGAAAAATATATAGATAAGCAGAGATAGCTCCACACAGCTGTCAAAGCGTGCCAAGCTGCAGAGAACACCTTTAGCAGTAAATGCACTAAGCCAGTAACACTCACCCACTCAGCTTGCAATCTTCCAATGTGGAGGCTCTTTATTCTTTGTTACAAAAATATATACAATATCTACAAAGCCCAGATGGCAATCCAGCATATTTATTATTTATGAATTTATTTATTTATTTGAGCAAAGAGAGAAGCCATCTTGTTCTACGAAATTTTGTATCCTCTTTTGATGGAGTTGTATCTTTAATTGTTGTTGTTCCCCACCTTGATTTGCAGGCACAGATGGGAAGAAACAACAAAAACAATATTTTGTATAATTTAGTCATGAAGTAGTAGTAGTTGTTGTTATTGTTATCAGTCACACAGAGCTTGCAAAAGTCGCCCTTTTTTGAGGACTGGATTTAAGATTCCCAGAATCTCCCATCAACCATCAGTTTCTGGGAGTCCCCCAAAAGCAACTTTTTCAAACTCTGGCATTATGAAACCTATGATGCCCTCCCCTTTTCTTCCCCCCGTTTCTAGTGGACCCCTGGAGAAGAAATTGGGCGGGGGGGCTTGCCCAGGGTCACCCAAGGGATTTCCATGGCAGAGTCCGGCTTTGAACTCTGTTTTCAGAGTCATAATTGAACACTCGGGCCACCATCCCATGCTGGTTCTCTCACACATGCTACTTTTTGTAATTAATAGAATAAGGAAAATGGAGAGTAGGTGATAAACTGATAAAAATCGGAAATGAAAGAGAGTAAAATAGAAGGTGGTTAAAAATATGTAAATATAAAGGATAAGAATCATGACAAAAAAGAGTGCAATGAACAAAACATTGAGAGGGTTGAGGAAAGGGCTAAAAAAATGGAACCGAGGGTTGTGGGGATATATACGTTGTGTTACCATAGAAATGACTGATGTAAAGAGAAGAAACGTATATATATATATATATTTTGAATACTTGAACTTCTTTCTTCCCCCTCTTTGTTTCTGTTTTTGTTTCTTTTCTTAATAAAAAGTATAATAAAAAAATAAATAAAACGCACCTGCAAAAGTAGTGGAACTGAGAGAAAGCTCTCCGCTGCAGATCTTAAAACTCGAGCTGGCTTGTAAAAGGAGGTCGGCTCTTTCAGACATTCTGGACCCATGCCATGTAGGTTTGGCCCTGGCATTATTTTTATGGCCTTCTCCAGGGTGATTAAGCTTTAAAATCAACCTGCAGGGATTCTAAAAGGTGTGTCTCCTGGCAATGTTTTTGGGTGCTTACTTGTCAGATTTCTAACAACCAGGGCAAAATTAACAACCTGCGTAGTAATCAAATTTGCATTCCTTGATGTGTGCATCTAAGTCATGCGTGACTTATGGCAATCGTAAGACAGCCTTATCACAAGGCTTTCTGGGGCTGAGAGTGTGTGATGAACCCAAGGTCACCCAGTGGGTTGCAACAGCTGAGCCGGGAGCTTTGAACCCTGGTCTCCACGGTCTTAGTCCGATGCTCAAATTACTACACCATACTGAATCTCAAAATTACCGTTGTCTTGTAGCCGTATACAGATCTGTTCCAAGGATGATCTGTTGGCTAATGCAACTGAGGAGTTAGGCAAGGAATTTATGCAATGAGGGACTTAATAAGCAGTGGAAGAGAGAGGCTCAACCTCAGCAGACTTACAAAGTCGTTGGTGAACAACCTTGCCCTGCTAAAGGGAAGCTGGAGTCAACTTGGATCCCAGAGTGCCTTGAACGGAAAACCGTGTCTGGTCTTTGATGTTCTTGTTTGCCCTACCAAAATACGTTATGGTGAAGGCCTAATCCAGAGGAGGCAATCATGCAGCCTTCTGGAGACTGCTGAAAAGAGTAGAGCACCCTCTTTAAGCCCTTGAAAACCTTTAGTTCTAAAAGCCGATCCAAATAAAACAGGCTTTGCTGGCTGACAGAAGAAGAGCAAGGAGGGCGTTCTACCCTCCCTAAGGAGAAAGTTCCCAAGTTTAGGGGCACCTGCCAAGAAGACCCCGTCACGTGTTCCCACTAAACCTCCCTGTGAAGGTGGTGGAACTGAAAGAAAGGCCTCTCCTGTGGATCTCCGGGTCTGGGGAAACCCGTAGAGGGAAACACGGTCTGTCAGACAGGCTGGACCTATGCCATTTAGGGATAACCAGAATGCCCCTAAATCAGTGTTTCTCAAACTCTCTTATGTGGTGGAACAGCAGTTTTTTCCTCCCCAACGAACCAGGGACCCATGCCATACTCGCATCAACCGTCCCTGGTGAGGCTGGGAGAAACCCCTCTCCCAAAGATTTTAGAACTGGGGACAACTTGTAGTGGGGAGATCACAGTCCTTTTGGCTTGACCCCTCCTCTGTCTCAGTTTATATTTTCACCTCCTTCAACTTTGCAGGAGACTGGTGTGGAGCGAGTCCTGCGTGACCTGCGGATATTCCGCATCTTTGAAGGAACCAACGATATCTTGCGACTGTTTGTTGCCCTGAATGGATTTCAGGTCTGCGGCTGGGATGGGCTGGGTGCCGGTGAGGATGGGAGGCAGAGTAGCAGGAAGGCAGAGAAGGGTGAGGCTGGGTTCAGAATCTGAGGAGGCAAGGAGAGCAGTTGGTAGCAGCTTTCGCAAAGGCGTAAGGCAGTAGGAAAAGAGAAAGGCAGTAAAAGCCTCCCTCTGCTTTTGGACAGCTAGTTTTTCAACATTCCTCCCTTTCAACAGTTATAAATTATAGACGTGAACCGTTCTTGGAGAGAGATCAGACAAATTTCAAACCAATTTTAGGCCTCTGTAGCCCCTAGATGACAGATTGCAATCATCCCTCCGCTTTGAGGTATTTAACTTTCATGGATTTGGTTATTTGTGGATTATTTGCTGCTTCTTCAGCTGCTGCCCTATGCCATTTTTAATAGGGACTTAGACATCTTGCCTCACATTCCCAGTCTCTCTGCAAGCCTTGCGAGGCCGAGAAAGGCTGCAAGAGACTGCGAACATGGGGTGAGGCTTGTACGTCCCTGTTAAAAACAAGGTAGGGCAGCACAGCAGAGGTGCCAAAAAGCCCCACCAACTGCCCACTTGTGGCTTGTGAAGAAACCCTGTCACTTCGAAGGCAGAGCCAGACGGTTGGGGTGGTGCCCGCCGTAGATTCAAATGTACTGTGTAGCGTACATTTGAATTCACAGTGGGTTGAATGTGTGGATCATAAGTTTGTTTGTGTGTGTGTTAAACTGGATTCCAGTGATTAGAGATATTTGTGGTTTTTTCCACCTTCACAGGGGTCTTATGCTCCTAGACCCCACAAATATGGAGGAATCCCTGCGTTCCGTGTTGTAAATGAAACTTCCTACATAAAAAGCCCTGAAGTGGTGAAAGAATCAATTAGCTGAAAGCATATCCTAGCAGCTTTCTGAGTTGTCTGTAGTTCAGGAGGTTGCAGCATCAAGCACTGACTATCTCCATGTTCTTTTGCTGAAGAGTGCCGGCAACCAGCTCCGTGGATTGCAACGTGCCATGAAGAATCCTCTTGGAAATGCCGGGTTGCTGGTCGGCGAAGTTGGGAAGCGAGTGCGCAGGTACGTATCTGGTGCCTTTGCTGCCAGGCAGATGGGCGTTAGAATCCTCATCAACATCATGGCTACTTAGCGGCGTTGAAAAAGTTATGTTCCACAGTCTCTGTAGAATGGTTTATGCTTGAGGCAAGCTACACTGAAATCTAGAAACTGGCCCTTGTGAAAATTGTGGTTGGAGGCAGGAAGTCTCCCTGCCTCCCTAAATGCAAGTTTTTTTCTTCAAAGTGAAAAGAGAGTAATCTCTCTCCCTGGTTCTTTCCTGATTTTTGTAAATCTTTCTTATGTTCTTGATCATGTCCTGAGCTATTCTCTAAGTATATTCTTCCATTGCCCTTCTCTTTCCCCTTCTTTTTCTTGTATTTATTTATGTCATGCCATTTTTGTACAGTTAGGCCTGCCACAGGCATAGGATCCAATGGTTGTGTTTTTAAGGTTCCTTTTTTGGTACATTCTCTGACTGTAAAATTCCAGGCTGGTTTTGGGGAGGAGGAGGGTACATAAAGCAAGTAGGGTTGTCAGGTTACACTCCATGATATGTTAATAGGCTATGGAGTAGATGTAGCTGAGAACCGTTAGGTAAGCACTGCCTGGTACTGGAATGGAATGCACTGACAACAGCAGCCAGATTCCCAGGGACTTCAGAAGAGGGAGGGGTTTCAGCGGATCTTCGGCTCAATCACTTGCACTTTCCTTCCGTCTTCACACTAAAGTCATTACATGTACTTCTTTCCAAATAAATAGTACTTTATGCATTGTACTATTTGTGTGTGGATTCTGTTCCTGACAGAGTGCGAAGACTCACAATCTAACACTACAAAATATTTCAAGCCACGGCGCTAGACACTGAAGAAGACACCCAGCAGGAGAGAGCCGCTGGAGTGGCAGGGACTGAAGGAGCTGAACAAGCCAAAGGAGCTTAAGCGGTTCCAATGTTTACACTGGCTGTCAGAGCGAAGGTGCTCCCTTCGAATCCCATGACCTCTCCTACTGCTGGGCAAACCTGGGCCTGGGGAGAATGTCATGACGCAGTGAGGTGACAGTGCTGTCGAACCACTCGAAGGGACACTACAGTGAGCAAGGCTTCTTTGATGGAACAATTACTTTTTGAAGTTTTATGCGATCATCGAAACCTCAAGACTCCAAAAACTACCAGAAAATTGAACTCCAAACAAGCATGTTGGGCAGAATTCTTTCAGCACTTCAACTTCAAAATAATCCTCAAGCCAGGAGAATCCAACATTCTTGCTGATCTGCTTTCGCGACTCCCTAACCGTGAAGCTCCCAGAGATACACCTGAACCCAAGCAACAAATACTTTTCACCCAAAGCATGCTTGGACTTGGTGTGACCACCCATGCCCAAGTGCAACTTCAGTCTTCACAGCCTTTGACACTGACTTCCTAACTTCACTGAAAGCCAACTACATCAAAGACACATGGCTAAAATCACACTCTCGGACTGCTGGAATTGCATTTGTCGGTTCCAAGTTACACATCCCACTGCCATGCAAGAACACGATCCTCAAAAAACATCATGACCTTAAATCTGCTGGTCACTTTGGCTTTCTCAAGACACGACATGCTATCAAACATAAATTCTATTGGCCTGCCCTTCTCAAGGATGTACAAAACTACATTAAAAATTGTTCCACCTGCATCACCTGTAAATCTAGGAACTCAAAACCACATGGACTTTTGAGACTGCTCCCAACTCCTTCTAAACCTTGGGACACCATTTAATGGGACTTCATCGTTGGGCTGCCAAACAGCCAGGGGTGCCATGTCATCTGGGTGGTCACAGACCAATTCTCCAAACAGTCTCACTTCATTCCTTTGAAGCAAGTTCCTACAGCAGAAAAACTTGCCCATTTGTTTATCTCTCACATTTGGCATCTGCACGGGGTGCCCTCCTGCATTATATCAGATAGAGAACCAATTTTCACTTCCAAGTTCTGGACCTCTTTCCTGAAATCTATTGAAGTCAACCATAAGCTAAGCAGCAGCCATCATCCACAAACGGATGGACAGACCAAAAGGGTTAATCAATCCCTTGAACAATACCTTCAATGTTTCAGCAACTCCAACCAATCCAGGTGGGTATCCCTCCTCCTATTTGTCGAATTCGCCTACAACTCTGCTACGTGCTCCTCAACTGGTCAATTGCCCTTTGAAGTTATCTACGGAATGGAGCCAAAACAGTTTCCTTCACTTGTTCTCTCTGACACATATCCCTCCTTTCTCAACGACTGGATCCAGCACATTTCTGGTACCTGGGACTCTGTCCACTCTGCCATTCACTTGTCCAAAGCTTCTCACAAGCGATTCGCTGATGCAAAGTGACAACAAAACCCCCTCTACAAACCAGGGGATCTTGTCTACCTGTCTACCAAGAACTTAACTTTCGAGGGTCCATCTAAAAAACTTGCTCCTAGATGCATTGGCCTCTTCCCAATCAAAAAAGTTTTGAATGATGTAACTTTTGAACCCTCATTGCCCCCTAAGTACAAACTGATTCACCCAGTTTTTCATTGCAGCTTACTGAAACCAGTCCCTCCTTTGGACTCTTCTCCGACGAGATCCTTGACTCCAGGTTCCAAAAGGGCCAGGTTCAGTACCCGTTTTTCTGGAAGAACTTCCCACCTCAGTTGGCTGAATGGATCCATGCAGCTGATGTTTTTGCTCCTGACCTTGTTGCCTCTTTTCACAAAACTCACCCTACTAAGCCTTCCTTGCCTTAATACTAACTTTCACTCTCACATCTTTCTAACATTTTTTTTTCTTTTCGAGAGGGGCAAGGTGTCAAGTTACCCTCCATAATATGTTAATAGGCTATGTAGCATGTAGTAGATGTAGCTGGGAACCGTTAGGTAAGCACTGCCTGGTACTGGAATGGAATGCACTGACAACAGCAGCCAGATTCCCAGGGGCTTCAGAAGAGGGAGGGGTCTCAGGGGATCTTCAGCTCAATCACTTTTGCTTTCCTTCAGTCTTTGCACTAAAGTCATTACATGTACTTCACTCCAAAAAAATAGTACTTTATGCATTGTACTATTTGCGTGTGGATTCTGTTCCTGACAAGGGTGGTGGGCCAACCTTATGCCCTGTTTGTCTTTCTCCTGTCCAGGAGAGCCAGCTTGGGAACAGGAATTTCACTCAAGGCTGTTGTTCACCCAAGCCTGAGTTCAAGTGGAGAACAGGTAAGTGTGCACAGGTGATTTGCTTCTCTTATAGAGAGGAAAGCACATTGCAAATACAGGTTGAGCCTCCGTTATTTGGAAATCCAAAATCTCTAGAACCTGAATTTTTTGCTGCTTAGCTGCCTGCCTCTGTCTTTGAGCTAGCAGCTGTGACACTCCTGCTGATTCATCTCTCAGATTCTCAGTCTGTCTCTTTTTGATGTCAGTGCTAAAAAGAGTAAGACTGAGAATCTGAAAAATGAATGAGCAGGAGTGTTGCAGCTGTCCTCTCAAAGGCAGAAGTGGGCAGCTGGTGGCAAAAGAGAGAGACTGACGATCTGAGAGATGAATGAGCAGGAGCACTGGAACTGCCCCCTTTAAGGTGGAAGCAGGCACCTGACCCCACCAAGAGAGACACGGTGGAGCTGTGAAATGGTAGGAGGTGCGGATTCGCACCAAGCGCTACACTTGGATTCCCACCATTTCACAGATCCTCAGGGCTGTCCAGCAGTGGAACATGTTGCCTCGGAGTGTAGTGGAGTCTCCTTCCTTGGAGGTTTTTAAGCAGAGGCTAGATGGCCATCTGTCGGGAATGCTTTGAGGGTGTTCCTGCATAGCAGGGGGTTGGACTGGATGGCCCCTGGGGTCTCTTCCAACTCTACAGTTCTAGGATTCTAGGATTCTATGAGTCTCTCTCCAGCCTCAAGTCTCCTACACAACACAAGCAGCGAACAAACGAGATGCAAGGCTATTCCAAAAAGGTACTGTGTACTAAAATCTGGGGGAAAAAAAATCCCAAATATGAAACATTTCTGGCCCCAAGCATTTTGGATGAGGGAGACCCAACCTGTAATAGGAAAGCTAATTAGAATTAAAAAGTGGCCCACTCTTGTCTTGCCCCCAGCTTCTCTCTGTGAAAGCAGGGCCTCCTCAGTGGCTTCTCCCAGGCTCTGGGGCTCCTTCCTAGGGAGGTTCCACCGGCTTCCTCCCTGCTTCGCTAAGTGAAAATCATTTTATACCAAAAGAGAATTGGGAACTGACTGTTTTTGAAGAGCAAGGCTTTCCCTGGTGTGCAAGTCTACAGGGGTTCTCTGTCTTTGCTCCTCTGGGTGTCTTAGACTCCATCTCCCAAAACCCAGTCAGCTTGACCAAAGGTCGGGGATTCTGAGACCCGAAGTCCAAAACAGCTGGAGGAACAAAGATTGAGAAAACACTGCTGTGCTGCTTTAGCCTTGGCCTTTAAAGGTTTCTGGTTTTGAATGTTTCTAATTCTGTAGCGAGTATAATCAGGTCAGGGAAGCCTTCCAGAAGTAAACAAAAACATTTTGAATCTACTTGAGATCACTTGAAGCCTTCCTTGAGGGATGGTTTGTAGCCTCCACTTTTCTTATGATTTCCTTTTCGATAGGCAAACATGTAGCTCTGCCCTTTTTCATAGATCTGTACTGGTGGGGTGGGCTTACCTGCTCTCCCCTTTTCCCTGTGTTCTGCTGTCCACGCATACTCAGTGAGGGATTCCGGAGGCAGCTGCTCTTTATTTTGCCTGCCAGTTGCATTGATTGGAAGAGAATTCCATTCTTTCCCACCTCAAGCATTATCACATTGTTTACTGGAGACATGCTGCTGCAACCTGACACTGAAAGCCTGTGTTTCTCCAGCCCTCTTTCACCACCCTTCTAATGCTAATGCTGCTAAAAAGCTTCCACATGAACAGAGGATAAGGAGTGAAAGCAGGGTCATAGTGGAACGTGAAAAGACTTTGCAAAAAGGAGCATCTCTGTCAGAGGATTTGGTAGCTGAGACATGCCTGTATTTCAGTGCCAAAACTTAATCGATCCCATTTAATTTGTAGAAGCCTCTTCTGGCCAGTAGGTGCGGCAGTGGTTCGTCTTCAAAGGCAGCTCCACATAGAGTTCATTTCAGGAGTCTAATCCGGAGTTTACCAGTACCATGGCCAGGTTGCCCCTGTCCAGCAAATGCCAGTTAGGTCTGCATCCCTGTGGATGAGAGAAAGCTAGATTTTTTTTTCTCCGAGTCTCTGTCTCCGTCGTGTTCTCTGCAACCAGCACCCGTGTCACTGTTTCTTCCTTCTTTTTTTAGACAATCCGTGCCATCGGCCTCTTTGCTGGTGTGGTGGAAGAGCAACTCCTAAAATATGGCAAGAAGATCATTGGTAAGCCACCCTTAAACTTAAGAATGGGCCATATTGAAGAATGCTGATCCTGTTCCCCTCCTTACTCCTGTAATCAGAAAGACAGACGTCCCTACAACCTCGTACAGTTGGCCCTCCACTTTTGTGGAGGTTAAGGGAGCAGGAACTCGGCAAAAGTGGAAAATCAGCGAAGTGAATGAGTGTGCAAGAGAATGCATGGGCCCTCCCTCTCTGTGCTCCCTCCCTCCCTTCCCATCCCCTCTCCCACACCCATCCCAAGTGTGTGAGTAACGGAATGTACATACACACACCTTCCTTCATTGCTGTCCCCCACAATGAGCGCACGAGGGACGCAGAGGTCGCAGCGCATAATCCACAAACAATCAGATTCGGAAAGGTCAACCCCACAAACGTGGAGGAAGAGCCGTGCTCGATTTACAGGTGGGGGAAGGAGCGAAAAGGTTTGTTCTCAGCCTCACCGCAGGACGAGTGGATCACACGTGGAAACCTTAACCGGTCCAAAGGGCTGCGGCCAGATTGCTAAGTGGTTCCAGGGAATGCGCAACTCCCTTGATGCAGCAGCTCCGCTGACTTCCTGGGTGTGTTTCCAAGCACAATCTGAAGTGCTGCTTATGACCTGTAGCGCCCTGGGCGGATCAGGTCCCCAGCTATCTGGAAGACTTCATATCCCGATATGCCTGAGCTCTCAGGTTTTCAGGGAAGGCACTTCTCTTGGCCCCACCCTTCATGGGTACCTTCTCTGGTCCTCTCTGTGGCCACTCTCACACTGTGGGACACCCTCCCTAGGGAAGTTAAGATGGCTCCTTGTTTTCTATGTTTTTGGAGGCAGATTGAGACTTTTCTTTTCCAGCACGCCTCTGGGAACTGATTGCTAACAAGAAAAGGGCTTTTTAGCTTGCTTTTAGTGGAATAAGGGAAGAGAAAGACTGCACTACTGGTGAGTAGACTCTGGCCATTTCTGCACTAGGCTTTTATAGCGCTATGATTCCACTTGAAACATCCTATGGAATCCTGGGGTTTGCAGTTTCGGGAGGGGCCGGCCGGCCCCTCCCGAAACTGCAAACCCCAGGATTCCATAGGATGTTTCAAGTGGAATCATAGCGCTATAAAAGTCAAGTGTGGAAATGGCTTGTGTCAAGGAGGCCATGGCTGTCCTGAGATTGCAAGATCTAGCAAGGCTGTGGATAACAGGGAGGCTTGGAGGTGACTTGGGAGTCATTCATACAGTCACCATAAGTCAAAATCAATTTTACGGCAATTGACAACACACTGCTATTAATCTTGCTGTTATAATCATACAGGTTGAATGTCCCGTACCTGAAGTCAGACATGCTCCAAAGTCTGAAACATTTGAAAAGCGGAACCCGGTCTTCTTCCCGTAGGGAGCATGAGGGGATTACGGAGCTTCTCTTGGAACTGTGGGAACCCAGATTCGATAAGCGGAGTCCCCTCTTTTGATAAGGGGAGTCCACTTTTTCGCTTGGCGAGCCTCCATAATGCTCTCATGTCCCCTACAGGAAGAAGGCAAGAGGAGAAGAACTGACAAAAGAATGGACTCCACTTTGAAAGAACAGCATACCATCTCGTTATTTGTATGCAAATATTCCAAAATCTGAAAAAAATCCAAAAGCCCAGATAAAGGATACTCAACCTGTATTTTAAAGTAATATTTTCAAATGGTCTTAATTCTGTTGTTAGTTTAATATCCTTTTAATCTCAACTTTTGTCTGCTCTTAACTGTTTGTACTTCTTTTGTAAGCTGCTTTGAGTCCCAGTACGGGGAAAAGGCGGGATATTAAAGCGGGTGATGGTTTGTGGGTGGAGAAGGGGGCAAACGCTCTATTAAAACCATTTACAGGCTCCCTGCTATATTTCTATGCCTTCCTGATATAACTACTAATGTGTTTGTACCTCTCCTCTTTCTTGTCCTCTTCGTAGATGAACAGTTTGTGTTGAAACGCATTGCCGACAGTGTCATTGATTTGTACAGCATGGTGGTAGTCCTCTCCAGGTACGACCCTCTCCCAGGTTTGAGAATCCTCCTGTCCCATCCCATATCAAATTCTCTTGTCTTTCGGAGACCCATCTTCATGATTCCCCCTTTTTTTCCCTGACAGAGCATCCCGATCACTGGAGCAAGGACAGCCCACAGCCCCGCATGAGAAGATGCTCTGTGACACGTGGTGCATTGAGGTGAGCCTTCTGTCTGTCTCTCTTTTTGGCAAGAGGTCTACAGAATCATAGAGCTGGAAGGGACTCCCAGAGAATATCCAGATCAACCCCTTGCCAAGGCAGAAAATCCACAGCTAAAGCATGTTGACTGGGGCCAGTTACAGGGAGCTTCAGTGTTAAAAGAGCTTCAGTGGCTGCCAGTTTATTTTTGGACATGATTTAAAGTGCTGGTCTATATGAACCTGCCAGCCTTAAGATCTGCAGAGGACAGTTTTCTTTTGGTTCTGCTACCATACCAAGCTCATTTGGTGACGATGCAACAGACAGGGTCTTCTCAGTGGTTGGTCCTACCCTCTGGAACTCCCTTCCATGGGAGGCTAGACCAACCCCCTCCCTGCTTTTGCTTTTGTCTAAGCAGGCTTTAATGCCTAAGCAGGGGAGCTTTTACTGGGATGGGTTTTTTTTTTTTAAACTTTTGTATGTCTTTAAATTTTCTACTGCTTTTATGTGGCTGATTTTAATTGTTTTTAAATTCTATTGTAAATTTTTTTTAACTGACTGTTCTGGGAGCTGCCTTCAATCCCACTCTGGGAGGAAGGTGACACAAAAATGCAACGAGTAAACAAACAAACAGGCAAACGCCCCTGAGAGATGCATGTCTAACCTCTCTTCTAAAAACACAAGTGAAGGAAAGTCCATCAGCTTCTTTGGAAAAGGATTTGGGGTTTGTAACAGAGGTTTCCTTGAAAGAGTTAAGTGTTGAGGAGAGACTTGAAACCATGTCCTGCAGGTTTCCAGGAAGGCTATCCCTCCAAGAGGCTGGAGATGTTTTCACAGGCGAGCACCGATTTTGTAGATATCATGAAATAACATGATCTATTGGGGGGGAAAATGGACAGAGGCAGCCCCAGCTGACCTCTGTCTGCAAGACCTGAGTAGGGCGGTTAATAATCACAAGGTCTTTAGGGGCCCCTCTTTCAGAGGCTCACCATAAATCAAAGCTGACTTGATGGTGCAGAACCAGGGCCACCACCACTGACTGAAAGATTCTGAGACCAACAGTTCAAAAAAAGAAAAAAAAGTAACATTTCTAAGCTCTGCTCAGATGGCACGACTCCTTCACATCCTTGGGTTCAGGCAGAAGCACGCTGGCCCCACCATAGACACCTCTGCCATTTTGAATATCCCTCCCTTCTTCCAAGTCATCTCTGCCTTTTTTAATACTCTCCTCCTTCCCTTCTCAGCTGGAGTCCTGTGTCCAGTTCTGGGCACCAAGTTCCAGAAGGGACGTGTCTAGAGGAAGGCAGTCAAGGTGATCAAAGGTTTGGAAACCAAGCCTTATGACTTAGGGAGTTGAGTATGTTTGGGTTGGAGAAGAGAAGACTGAGAGGTGACATGACAACCATCAATATATAGGAAGGGGTGTCATGTAGAAGATGAGACAACCAAGGGAGTTCAGTTTACAAGAAAAGAGATTCCACCTAACATTAGGAAGAACTTCTCCACTGTTAAGTCGAAGGCTTTCACGGCCGGAATCCATGGGTGGTTGTGGGTTTTCCGGCCGTATTCTATTAGTATTTGCTCCTGACGTTTCGCCCGCATCTGTGGCTGGCATCTTCAGAGGAACCTCTTCACCGTTAAGAGATGTTCTGCAGTGGAATAGACGGCCTCTCTGGGTGGTGGACCTCCCCATCTTTGAGGGTGTTTAGACAGAGGTTGGACAGGCCTCTTTCAGAAATGCTTTAGGGGTGTCTTCCTGCATGGCCGGGGGGTGGCCTAGCTGGCCCTTGTGTCCCCTTGCAGTTCTTAAGATTCTGTGATTCCTTCATCTCTCACTTTTCCCTTCCTCAGGCGTATGACCGGGTCACCCGAAACCTGACCTCCCTGCGGTCCGACA
>CAOKZL010005045.1:0-13457 GCA_948472985.1 Iguana delicatissima | reverse complement strand
TGGATCCATCTGAATAACCCCAGGACTTCATTTTTTAAAAAATCAGTATGGCCTCTAATCTCAGGTTGATCCAGGTCCAGGTTATTAGAACCACATTCTCCCTTACAAACCAGCCAACAACAACAACAATGTTTATTTATAGCGCCTTTTACACCAAAGGGGGGAAAACATAACATACACAATCAGGGACAAAGACAATAAATGGAATGAATGAAATCCCCAACACCCCACGAGTCACTACCCATCTCACAGGCTTTAGATCTGTTTGGGGAGGCCCTTCTCTTTATCCCACCATCCTTGCAGGTACATCTGGTGGGAACACGAGGGCCTTCTCAGGGGGTGTTCCCAGGCTCTGGAATTCCCTTCCCAGAGAAATTAGATTCCCTTCCTCCCCACATTATATTATTTTACTTTATTTATTTTCTTTCAAAATGATGTGCTGGATCTTGCTAATTGTTGTGCTGGGGGGGTTTTTGTGCATATGCATGTTTAATGGTATATGTTTTAATCTGGTTTTAATTACTTGATTGCTTAATCTTTTTTTAACTTTTGTATCAAGTGAACTTTTCTTTTTTTTTTTTTTAATTTGGGGCAGAAGAAGGGAAGGCAGCATAGCAGAAGCTGGCTTATAATTTAATTCTGAAATTTGTTGAAATTTGAATTGTGGTTGTATGGCCTTGTAGGTTCTGTCTTGGAAAAAAGACAGAATTTTAAAGATTTAAAATTCTTTTTGGTGCCCTCCCCCTTTGGGAAACAAGTCATTTTTGTGATCAGTTGCACTTTGTTTGTGTGCGTTTTTGGGGAACAAGGTAGCAACAGTGGCAGCAGGAGAAGTTGGTTGACTCTGAGCTGCCTATTTCCCACTCCGTGACTTCTTGAGTGGAGGACATGTTCAAAGCAAAGGTGCTCTGGGAGGGGAAGGACTGTACAATTACCCATGCCATGGGCCAGATGATTATCCAGGCCCCACCTTGCGCAGTACCTTTGCTCTGAGGAAGACCACTCCACTGCATCTCTTGAAAACCGTGTACTGAAGCACTTGATGGTTCAGAGTCAGCAGCCTTTTATTCTTGCACCATCACCTTTTCTCTGTTTTCCACATCACTGCTACCTCCAGAACCTATTTCATTTTTGCCACTGTTTCCAGCAGTGGCTGGGTGTACTGGCAGAGGGAACATCTAATTTAAGAAATAAAAATGAAGAAGAAATTGTGTGTGTGTGTGGTGTATAATGTATATGTACATACGCATACATGCATACATAATATAAATAAAAATCCAGATCAGAACCAGGGTTCAGCTCAATTCTTTTAGTAGGATTCCCAGACCCATCCATATATGTTGTTGTTTTTGTACTGTTCCATTTTTCTGTAGTTCTAATATGCACAGTGTGGAAGATCGCAGCAGCCCCGGGTTTGGGTCTCCAGATTTCCCTGGCTCAGGACTTCTGTTTAGGCTGCTAACAGAAAGAGTGACATTTAAGGGTTTCATCTGGAATGGGGATTCCAGCGTTAAACGGGGGGTTCATACCGGGCCCCGCAAGGTTGACTCTCATCCTTGGCAAAGGCTGGCAATTCCCTCAGCGTTATTAATTCTTGCTGCCACCACTCACTGAATTATGAATCACGGGAACAGTACAGTGAGACCCTGCCCCAGAATTAACAATCTCTAAGCTTAAGGATCTTTCCACCTCCCCCCTTCTGAGTGGGGTAGTCTTAGCTAGCGTGTGCCAAAGGCTGACGTGGGAATGGAGAGAAACAGAGGTTTTACAGAAAGTATTTAATCAGGCATGCAAATAAACAAAAACAATATCACACTTGAGGGGCCCCCCCCGCTCCCAGGCACGCTTAAGTTACAATTTGTTAAAAAAACAGATATAAAAACACAGATACATTCTTAAGATCAGCCAATCTCCAAAATAATAAACAGCCCTAACATAGCTAACTACTTTATTCTATACTCACAGATGTCATAGACTTAGATGTCCTAAGAAGAAAGAAGCCGGGGGGCCAGGCATCCTCCCTGCCTAGGGATGGCACAGATCTCATCTCTCTCTCTCTCTCTGTTCTTCTTCCCCCTTTCTTCCTCCGGCCACATGGCCTCCCAGAAGTTTTATATTTCCTCCTTAAAAGGATCTCAATCATCTCCCCAAAATGCCCACCTCTTTTCCCTTTTTGATTGGTCAGTTCTCACCCTGTGACCTATGATGCTGACCCACCTAAAATGTAATCTAATCCCAAGACCTCATTAACCCTTGGTTTACCTGGAGAGGGGAAATATCCCTTTTTTGCTAAGCTTAGATAATGGAAAGCCCCATTATCACAAATGGCACATGGCTTTCTTTTCTCTCCATCCCCGGCTGAGTATTCAGCTGAGCTTTGATGGACTCCTCCGTTGTCTGATGGCCTGCTCTAGCCCTTCAGAGCTGTTCCAAGCCAACAATCCGACTTCCTGCTTCCTTAATCACCCCCTTCTTGATTACCTTCTCCTGCAAGACCATCACAGTAAATAGGTCTCCATCACATTTTTGCACCATTTTTGGTGCCATTTTGAAAGTAAAAATTGTTGTTTTTTCTAAACTAATATGTAACAAAAAACTATGGACATCTGTGGAATTACATATACCTGCA
This sequence comes from Iguana delicatissima, assembly GCA_948472985.1. Classification (NCBI taxonomy): domain Eukaryota; kingdom Metazoa; phylum Chordata; class Lepidosauria; order Squamata; family Iguanidae; genus Iguana; species Iguana delicatissima. The sequence goes on along the minus strand of CAOKZL010005045.1, from coordinate 10,828 downwards.
GGAAGGGAACTTGCATACTCTAACGTGCCTTCCTTTCTTAATATCTGCCCTGAAAGAAAGGAGGTGGTATGGATTGCAATGGAAGTGGTACTAAATTCAGTGTATATAATTTTGGGTGCTCTACTTGCCCGTTGTAAGAATTTCTCCCCTCCCTTCAAAATGTCCCAAAACACTGTAATGTACCATTGCTTACAGTGGGTCACAGTGATTTGTCAATGACCTCTGACCTGTTTCTTGTTGGTACTTTCCCAGTCTTCATGCCTGGCTTCCCAGGGCCTACTCCATTTGGCTACAAGCTTAACATAACCTGTGAGTTTCTTCTTCATTTTCTTCTCTCTCATTTGATTTTAAAGGGGGAAGGAGGTTTCCTCAGTGCTACGACCACAGAACCAGAGTTTCCTGGAATCAGTGGATCAGTACCCCGGTAAAATAACTAAAAACACAAACAAGCCATGGCATGTAAGGGAGAAAAGGGGGGAATTCCTAAGTGCTTCAGATTGAATGAAAGTACCCTTTCATATTTAATCTGACATATTTGAGAACTGGGCTGCATGTTAGCAATAAAATTTTACCAGTATGCATCATATTCACTGATTCAAAGTTTGTTTTTGGTATTAACTTGTGTGGGGGCACAATATCGGAAAGATCACCTCTCCCCCTATATTCTCCTCTGAGCTTTGAGATCAACATTGAAGATCTTGCTCTGCATCCTCCTTATATGCTAGTTGTAGGCAGAATTTGGACATCACTTTTTACTTTTTTGACTACAGCTCTCAGAATCTCCCGGCCCCGCAACGTTTGTGGGCATATTAACTGTGATATTCTAGTGCTGTAGTTTAAAAATAAAAAATGGGGACTATCCCCGGCACATATTGCTTTATCCTTTTGTTATGAGAGCCAAAGACTGAACCTGGAACCTTCTACTTTAAAATATTGTCCTCTGTGACTAGCAGTTGCTCTTCCTTGTAATTTCTATCCATTTACCACTTTATCTTGAATAGCCCCATCAGATCTCTATCTCAGTTCCTAAATTTCTGAATTGGGAATAATGAAAGTTTTCCCCACCCAATCTTATGTCATCTAGGTTTGGCTACCCATTCTGAGCCTGCACAAAGTCAAAGGTGCGGGGGAGATCTGGAGCACCATGGGTCTTCTCTCCTGTCACCAGGAGCTTCTGTTCTGTGCTACGAACAAGATGGGGGCCGGGAACTACATCTCCACCCTAGAATTGGACATCCATTAGATACAACAGATCCTGGTTTGGAGATACATCTACCAGGCAGCGGCCGGGACACCATTACATCACTAGGAGGAGTTCAAGATGAACTCTCCTCATGCTTGTGTCAGCTACCAGGTAAAGATGACTGCTGTGAGGGGTTCCAAGATGATGTGTGTTAGTTTTTTGGCTGACTGGTCTCAAACTGGAAAACATTTAAAACTAGTCCCTTGAGAAGTGGCAGGCTTGATTTTCTCCAGAGCTTGCAAATGTTACTTCTTTTTGGCCAAAACTCCTATAATCCCCAAACGGCATGGCTAGTAGAAGGACCTGCCACTGAGAGGACCGGGGGAGGGATGGACTGTGGCTGCTGGAAACAAGATAATCAGAAATAATTGACCTTTCTCCTGCTCATGCTGGTCCCCTTCCAAGAACCTGTGACATTCTCATGGCCAGCATTGATGGTTTCAGTGGGATGAGATGGTCCGGGGCTTCTTGCTTAACATCCAATTCAGATGACTCTCTATCTGGTCCATTTTCACATTTCTTCATTCACCCCATCCCCTCTCTGGCAGAGTGGGAAATGTTTTGGCAACATGTGTTTTTGGGGAAAGTCCCATTATCCCTTACTAGTGGACATGCTGGCTGGGGCCTCTATTGCTGAAATCCAAAACATCTAGGGGGAAAGGGGTTTCCCATCCTTGTCCAGAGGCAGGAGGAGATAATGTAGCTGTGTTCACATCAAAGATGTACATAAGCCTCTTTTTTTAATTTTAAGCATTAAAAACACTTTTTTAATTTGGGTTCATGGAATGCACCCCCCCCATGATTGTAATTTCCAAAAAAGGGCCAAAAGGGGGGGGCCTGATAGAAGCATTTGCTGGTGTAGGAACTTCATAATTCATAGTTGTAAAAGATGCAAATTATTTGAAAAAAGGGAGGCTGGAATGTTTTGGTGTGTGATTGATGCTTTTAAAAGGTTGATTAACAGCAGGCAACAGATGATGTGATTAAAGCCCATATAGGGAAGGGGGGAACTGTGGCATCAAAGCTGTGGTTTGTGCCATTCTTTTAAAGGGGAGAAACCCTTTTTCTATAGAAAAAAATAAGGCCAAGATGCACATTTTAAATTTAATGCAGACAAGGACCTTTCCTGCTTTGCACAAAAGTTATTTTCTTGAAACAGACCACCATTTCCTCACTAGGCTGTTATAGTATGATGATTCCTTTTTTCAACCTCCCTAAACTGCAAACCCCAGGATTCCATAGGAGATTGAAAGGGGAAATCATTGCGTTATAACGGGCCTTTTGGAAATGGCCAGAAAAACCAAAGCAATGTGGAATACTTCAGATAACAAAAAACCTTGCTGGGTTCCTTAAGGGCTGTGAGGACCCTTGGTCTCACAGGATTTTTCCTACTGAAATAACACCATAAGGCAGGAGTGGAGAAAGGCCCATATGGCCACATTTGCGGGCACCAAGGGGTCTCTACCCCCCAAAAAAGTGTTTAATTTTTTTGTCCCTATGTTGTCTGATTAAAATGGCAAATAATTTGTTGGGGCAGTTTCTATCACATCAGTGATTAGGCTTTCAACCTCTAGTAGTTTTAGGCTGGACAGTTTTAGGCCTGTTTTGGAAAACTAGAATGGACTTCGGGTTTTTTCTTGCTGGTTTAAAAAAGGCCTCTTCTGAGCCTAAAAAACCCATTTGGGGGAAAAAAGGAGATATTGTTAAATTGGCTCAAATACCCCCTGGAGATACATAGAAACGTTTTGACTTGAGAAATCATAAAAAAGGATGGAGGTGAGGTGGGGGTTTCTGCAGGTGGGCGGTAGCTCTTCCCACGGTCTAGTGGGGGAGTTCTGGGGCCCTCTGTTTTGAGAAGGAGCTTGCTCCTGCATAAGGGAAAAATTATTCTAGCCAACGTAACCTTATTTTGACTATTTGTATCTTCCTGTGTTATTGGGCTTTTGCAGAGGCTGTTTTTTCCCCCTTTTCAGGTCTATTATTCCCTTATTACCAATATTTTCGTTTCTTCAAATTTGAAACCCCAAATTTGGATGCAATTTGTTTTGGGGGGTTTTAGTGGGGGCCATACTTGTTTTGTTTTTAAAATTTATAGTTGGTTTTGGGGAGTAATTTCCATATGATCTTTCCATGTGATTCACTTCTAAAAGCAGCTAAAGGAGGGGCTCAATTTCAGTTGGCTTCCAGCATGAGATGTATGTGGAGTGCACATGCATGCGTGTGCCTGCTAACATTTTCTGTTGTGTCATAGGCCAGTTCCACACTAAGCTGTTACAGTTTTATTCTCCCCCTGTCAACACCCTATGGAATCCTGGGGTTTGCAGTTTAGGGAAGGGCCTCACAGGATTCCCCTAGGATGTTGAAAGTGGAGTAATAGCAGTATAACAGTCTAGTGTGGAAATGGCCTGGGGCCAGTCCAAACACTGGAGCTCCTTTTGAGACATGGAAGGGAAAATGAAGCAGGCTTGGGGGGGATTTGGCTTGGGGCAGTGGGAAAGGGTAGACTGTTTCCTTAGAATAGCCTTGATCCAAACTGAAGCCCTGTGAATGTTCTTAGGTGGAATAAATCGTACAGGAAGATGCATTTACAGATCTGCCACATGGCATTCAGGACTCTTTCACACTCACAGTTATAGCATTATGATTCCACTTTCACTTTTGTAGCTTCATCCTAAAGAATCCTGGGGCTTGTAGTTTTGGGAGGCACTAAAAATTTTCTTTCTGGTTGAGAATTCTGAAGACCCTTCCCCCAAACTGCCAGGCCCCCAGGGAAAAAATTTTTTTTAAGGATTGGGAAAGGGCCTTTCAAAAAGGGTTGGAAAAAGTTGGAAAAACCAAATTTAAAATTTTTTTCTAAAAATGTTTAAAATTTGGGAAAGAGTTTTTTTCCCTGCCCCAATTGTGAAGCCCGGGAAAATGGGTTTTAAAAATGCATCCTTTTTTACCCCAAAATTTTATTCCCCCCCTAAAAAAGAAAAAAGGGCCCCCCAGGTTTTGGGAATACAAAAAGGGGCTTAATTTTGGGTTTTGGCCCGAGGAAACGGGTCTTACCTTCCCAAGGCCCCGGGCCCCCGAAACCAAATCCCCCCCCAAACCTGCTTCATTTTCCCTTTTCCCTGTCTATAAGAGCTCCAGTGTTTGGAAATAGGGCCTTTTGGGGCCCTTTCCCACTAAAAACTGTTATACTGCTATTCTTTCCCCTTTCAACATCCTATGGAATCCTGTAGGCCCTTTCCCCAAAATCCCAAAACCCCCGGATTCCTGGGGGGTTTTACAGTGGAGTTGAATTTAACACTTAGGGGGAACTGGCCTTTTGACACAAAAAGAAAATTTAAACCCGGCACACCATGGTGTGCACTCCCCCATACATCTCATGTGGAAACCAACTGAAAGGGGCCCCCCCTTTAGCTGCTTTTTAAAGTCATATGGGAAAACCCCCCCAACCCCCAAATGAATTAAAAACATAATTAATTGGCCCCCCTAAAACTTTCCCAAATCAACATGCACTTTGGGGTTGGGAAATTTAAAAAACAAAATATTGGTAATGGGAATAATAGACCTGAAGGTAAAAAAACAGCCTCTGGGAAAAACACGGGGAAAAAACAAAAGTCAAAATAAGGTTAATTTTGGGTAGAATAATTTTTTCCTTTTGCAGGGGCAAGCTCCCTTTTTCCCAAAACAAGGGCCCCCGAAAACTTCCCCACTAGACCCCTGGGAAAGCACCCCCCCCTGAGTACCACCACCTCACCTCCACTCCTTTCATGATTTCTAAATTTAAAAAAAATTTTTTTATGTATTTCCAGGGGGTATTTGAGCCAAAATTTTTAAAAATTTTTCCCCCCAAGTGGGTTTTTTTTGGCTCAGAAGAGGCCTTTTTTTTAAACCCCCCAAGCAAACCAGAAGTCCCTTTTGTTTTCCCAAAAAAGGCCCCCCAAAAATTTCCAGCCTAAAACCAAATAAATTTTAAGCCTAAATGATGTAAAAGAAGCTGCCCCCAAAAAATTATTTGCCATTTTAATCAGACAACATAGGGGCAAAAAAAAATTTAAAAACTTTTTTTGGGGGGTGAGCCCCTTTTGGGGCCCGGGAAATGTGGCCTTGGGGGCCCTTTCTCCCCTCCTGCCTTATGGTGTTATTTCAGTAGTCAAAAAATCCTGTGAGACCCCGGGAAATCCTACAGCAAAAAAGGAACCCAGCAAGGTTTCTTGTTATCTGAAAGTTTCCACATTGCCCTTTTGTTTTCTGGCCCTTTCCCAACGCCCCGTTATAGCGCAATGATTCCCCTTTAAAACCCTATGGAATCCTGGGGTTTGCAGTTTAGGGAGGTTGAAAAAGGAAAAACATCATACTATAACAGCCTAGTGGGGGAAATGGTGTCTGTTTCAAGAAAATAACTTTTTGCAAAGCAGGAAAGGTCCTTGTCTTCCCCTGGGTTAACATGTGCATCTTGGCCTTTTTTTGCTATAGAGAGCTCTCTCCATTGTACAGAATGGCACAAACCACAGCTTTGATGCCACAGTTTCCCCCCTTCCCTTTGGGCTTTAAAACACATCATCTTTTTCCCGTTAAAACGTAACCTTCAAAAGCATCAAAAACCCCACACCAAAACATTCCAGCCTCCTCTTTCAAATAATTTGCATCTTTTACAACTATGAATTATGAAGTTCCCACACCAGCAAATGCTTCCTTTGGCCCCCCTTTTTTCTTTTTTGGAAATTAAAATAAAAGGGGGGTCATTTTAAAAAGAATCAATTAAAGAGTGTTTTTAATGCTTAAAATTAAAAAAAGAGGCTTATGTACATCTTTGATGTGAACACAGCTACATTATCTCCCCCCTGCCTCTGGACAAGGATGGGAAACCCCCCTTTTTTTGGATTTGCAATGGGGAAACCACATGTCCACTAGTAAGGGATAATGGGACTTGCAATCTAACACATGTTGCCAAAAAAATTTTTCCCCCTCTGCCAAAAGGGGGGAAAGAAAAGGATGTGAAAATGGACCCCAAAAAAGGCATCTGAATTGGATGTTGAAGCAAATAGCCCCGTCCTCTCATCCCACTGAAACCATAATGTGGCCATGAGAATGTAATTTTAAAAGGGTTTAGCAGGAGAAAAGGGGAAATTTTTTCTGATTATCTTGTTTCCAGCAGCCACATCCCCTCCCCCCGGGTTCTAGTGGCAGGTCCTTTTACTAGCCATGCCTTTGGGGATTAAGGATTTTTGGGCCCAAAAAAAAGGAACCCAAGCTCTGGAGAAGTCAAGCCTGCTACTTCTCAAGGGACTGCTTTTAAATGTTTTCCAGTTTGAGAAAAGTTTACCAAAACCAAAATCATCTTGGACCATCCCCCAGCAGTCATCTTTACCTGGTAGCTGACACAAGCATGAGGGGGAGTTCATCTTGAACTCCTCCTATGATGTAAAGGTTCCCCGGCCGCTGCCTGGTAAAACCCAAACCAAAAATTGTTTTTTCCAATGGGGTTTCCAAAATTTTAGGGTGGGGGGATGTAAATTTCCCGGCCCCCTTTTTCGTAGCACAGAACAGAAGCTCCTGGGGGGACAGGAGAGAAACCCATGGTGCTCCAGATCCCCCTGCCCCTTTTGACTTTGTGCGGGCTGAATGGGTCCCAAACCTAAAGGGCTAAGATTGGATGGGGAACATCTGCTTACCCCCAAATTTCCCAAATGGGAACTGAGATAAAAAATTGATGAGCTATTCAAGATAAAGTGGTAAATGGATGAGAAATTAAAAGGGAAGGAAACTGTAAGTCACAAAAAGGACAATATTTTGAAAGTAAAAAATTTCCCAGGTTGGTTTTTTCCTATAACAAAAGGATAAACAAAATTCCGGGATAGTCCCCGATTTGTTATTTTTTAAATTTCCGGGCACTCAGAATATCACAGTTAATATCCCCACTAGCGTTGCTGGCTGGGAGATTTTGAGAGTTCATCTAAAAAGTAAAAAGTGATGTCCAAATTCTCCCTACAACTCAGCATATAAGGAGGATGCAGAGCAAGTCTTAAAATTTTGTCTCAAAGTTTCAGGGGAAAGAAAAGGGGGAGAGGTGTTTTGAAATTGGGGCCCCCACACAAGTTAATCCCAGAAACAAACTTTAAATAAGTGAATATGATGCATACTGGTATAATCTCATTGCTAACATGCAGCCCTTTCTCAAATATGTCAGATTAAATATGAAAGGGTACCTTTTGAAGCACTTAAATTCCCCCTGTCTGTTTTAAAACATGCCATGGCTTTTTTTGTTTTTTTGGGTTATTTTACCGGGGTACTGATCCACTGTTTCCCAGGAAACTTGGTTCTGGGGTTTGTAGCACTGAGGAAACCTCCTTCCCCCAAAAATGAGAGAAAGAAAATGAAAAAAAACTCACAGGTTAAAGCTTGTGGGAAAAAGGGAATAGGCCCTGGGAAGCCGGGCATGAAGACAAAATACCAACAAAAAATAAAATTAAAAAATCACTGTGACCCACTGTAAGCAATGGTACATTACAGTGATTTGGCACCCTTTTGAAGGGAGGGGGGGAAATTCTTTGGCCCTGCAAATAAGGGAGCCAATTTTCACTTTAATTTAATTCCCTTCCATTGCAATCCATCCCCCTCCTTTCTTTCAGGGCAGTTTCAAGAAAGGAAAGGGACTTAAGTTTGCAAGTTCCCCCTTTCCCGCAGGTATATGTAATTCCCCAGATGTCCATAGATTTTTTTTTAATATTTAGTTTTAAAAAAATAAACATACTAATTTTCTATTTCAAAAAGGCACCAAAAAAGGGGCAAAAAAAGGAAAGGAGACCTATTTTCCCGTGATGGTCTTGCAGGGGGAATCAAAAAGGGGGTGATTAAAGGGAAACAGGAAGTGGATTGTTGGCTTGGAGACAGCTCTGGGAAAAGGGGTAAAAGCAGGCCATAAAAACAACGGAGGGGGTCCATCAAAAACTCACTGAAACTCAGCCGGGGAAAGGGGGAAAAAAAGGGCCCTTTGCCTTTTTGGGTAATGGGGCTTTCCAAATTTTCTAAGCTTAGGGAAAGAGGGATACTTCCCTTTTCCAGGTAAACCAAGGGTTAAAGGGTCTTGGGATTGGGTTTCCCTTTTAGGGGGTCAGGGATTTTATAGGTCACAGGGTGGAAGACCTAAAAGGAAAGAGGTGGGGATTTTGGAGATGATTCGAGATCCCTTTTAAGGAAAGGGAAAAATTAAAACCTGGGAGGCCATGTGGGGCCGGGGGGGAAGGGGGGGAGGGAAAAAGAACAAAAAGGGGAGAGAGAGATAGATCTGTGCCAGGGAGGCAGGCAGGCATGCCTGGCCTCCTGGCTTCTTTCTTTTAGGACATCTAAATCTATGACATCTGTGAGTACTAGAATAAAGTAGTTAGCTATGTTAGGGGGTTTTTTTTTTGGAAATTCACTTAAAAATTATCTGTGTTTTTATATCTGTTTTTTTTAACTACTTGTAACTTAAGGTGCCTAAAGGGGTCCTAAGTGTAAATTGTCTTGTTTTTTTTGCCCTCCTAAATTTAAAAACTTTCTGTAAAACCTCTGTTTCTCTCCCCTTCCCCCCGTCAGCCTTTGGCACACCTGCCCAAGACTACTCTGGTTCCCAAAGGGGGAGGTGGAAAGATCCTTAAGCTTAGAGATTGTTAAAATTCTGGACAGGGTTTACTGTACTGTTCAGTGATTATTTAAATGAGTGGTGGCAGCAAGAATTAATAAAAGCTGAGGGGGTTCCCCCCCAAGGATAAAGGGGGCTGGTTTAACCCCAAATTAACGCTTGGGATTTCCCCTTCCAGTATGACACCATTAAATGTCCCTTTCTGTTAGCAGCCTAAACAAAGTTGGCCAAAAAATTTGCAGACCCTACCAAGTGTGCATCTTCCACACTGTGGTTTTGAAATAAATAAAAATGGAACATAAAAAACAACAACATATATGGATGGGTTGGGCAATCCTACTACAGAATTGAGCTGAACCCTGGTTTGATCTAAATTTTTATTTATATTATGTATGCATTATCCGTATGTACATTACATTATACACCACACACCACAAAAATTTTTTTTCCTTCATTTTTTTTTTTCTTAAATTAATGTTCCCTCTGCCGGTCCCCCTTCCCACTGCTGGAAACAGGGGGCCAAAAAATAGGTTCTGGAGGTAGCAGTGATGTGGAAAAAGGTGATGGTCCCAAAAAGGGCTGTGACTCTAAAACCTGCCCAGTAAGGTTTTTCCCCTCTGGGGGGCCAAAGGTACTAAAGGTGGGGCCTGGATAATCATCTGGCCCATGGCATGGGAAATTCCTCGCCTTTTCCCCCTCCCAGAGCCCTTTTTTGCTTTGAACATGCCCCTCACTCAAAAAGGTACGGAGGGGAGAAAGGGGCAGCTCAGAGTAAAACCAATTTCTCCTGCTGCCATTTCTCCTTTTTCCCCCAACCCCGCACACAAACAAATAATTTGATCAAAAAAACTTGTTTCCAGGAAAAACACCAAAAAAAATTTTAACTCTAATTTTTCTGTTTTTCCCTTCCCAAAACAAAAACCAAAAGGGCCCCCACAATTCAAATTTCAACAAATTTAAAATTAAATTTTTTTAAGCCACCTTGTGGGCCTTTCCTCTTCTTCTGCCCCCTTAAAAAAAAAAAAGAAAAGTTCACTTGAACCCAAAAATTAAAACAAGATTAAACAATAAATAAATTTAAAAAGGAAATTTAAAAAATATACCCTTAAACATGCATATTTTCACAAACCCGCTAGCACAACAAAAAAGAGGATCCAGCCCTCATTTTGAAAAAAAAATAAATAAAATTGGGTTTATGTGGGGGGCCAAAATTTCCCCTTTGGGAAAAGGGGGGGCCAAGTTGGGGGGCACCCCCCTGAGAAGGCCCTTTTTCTTGTTCCCCCAGAAGTACCTGAAAGGGTGGGGGGAGAGGGAAAGGGCCCTTTCCCCCCAGCCCAAAACCTGTGAGATGGGTAGTGAGGGGGGGTTTATTATTTTTTTCTTTGTCCCCCGATTTTTGTATTTTATGTTCCGCCCTTTGGTGTAAAAGGCGCTATAAAAAAACCTTTTGTATTTTGGGTGGTTTTTAAGGGAGAATGTGGTTTAATAAACCCGGACCTGGGTCAACCTGAGATTGGAAAGGGCCCCCTTTATTTTTTTTAAAAAAAGAAGTTGGGTTTTTAGATGAGAAACATTCACACAATTTAAACCCACCCCCATCTCCCTATGTACCCCGCCTCCTTTTGGCTTCCCCTCTCCTCCTCCCCCAAAACAGTCCCCTTACTCCCCCTTCACTCCATTCCCCGAATTCTCACCTCCCACTGGAATGTCCCGGAGCTGCACAAGCCAATCTGGTTCAAAAGTCACCCTTGTTCCAAAGGGCCCCTCCAGGAGCTGTGGATAGACAGTTTCATGTTCTGCCAGTAAACCATTGGGAAAGGGGAACCATAGTGGGGTTTTGGAATTTCAAGTTGTCCCTGTGAACAGTGAAGGAAAGGGTTTTTTGCCACGTGGGGAAAATGTTTCAAATGAAAAAAAACAGCATTCTAGGAAAAAAGGGGGAAAAACAGCAAAAAAGATGGTCATCATCA
>CAOKZL010005043.1:0-14080 GCA_948472985.1 Iguana delicatissima | reverse complement strand
ACAGGCTAGTCTGTACTTGGAGAAAGCAATGAGTTTTGGGCTCAAGATAAAGCCTCCGAAAGGTCAGAATTTAGCATGATTGAGTTAGATCCAAATTGACAATAGAGCAGACAGTATGCAAACGCAGAGTGCTCGGCAGATGAGGATTCTTCTAATCAAGCTGCCTGTCGGGTAAGGGAATTCTTTGTAGGTAGCATGCATACCTGATGAGGGTACTTGCTGTGAGGTCTCCTGAAGCGGCGGGCTGCAGGGCTATATCTGGCCAGCCTGTATTTATTCTGAATATTCCAGCGATTAGCGACAGAACCTGTTTGTGTGCTTGTCCGGGTGCCTCACAAGCACGTGGGAAGGGATGGGGAGAGGAAGGCCAAATTATTGATATCCAAGTGATATCTAATGTCACCCCAAGTGCGGCTTAGGAACTGCAGTAACACCAGTGTTACATTCAGTGTTAACTATGAGGTTAAAATTGACTGTAACATAGTTGCCCATCCCAAAACATTTAAATGGTGATATTTGTCAGACTTAGAATAGTGTTTTCAGGAGGGAGTGGGATTCCCCCCCCCCAATGGGCCAGGGTTCAAAATGTCAAAAATGTCAAACAGAAGGTACCATGTATGGTACCATATTTGTGCCCATTGACTATAGCTACAGATTGTCGGCCAATAGCTCATGAACTGGTGTTGGTTCAGACCACTACTTTGAATAGCACTGACTTAGAAGACATCTGTTGGCCTAGGTACTGGCCTAGCCTAGCCCCCTCCATCCCCCAAAATGGAGCTGCTTGTTCTTTCTGTTGTCCTTCTGAGGCCTGTAATCTTCTACATCAGTGGTTCTCAACCTGTCAGTACCAGATGTTTATGGACTTCAGCTCCCAGAAGCCCTGAGCATTGACCATAGTGGCTGGGGCTTCTGGGAGCTGAAGTCCACGTCAGGGAGTTTCACAGGTTGTGAATCACTGTTCTACATTGTTGTAACACGTCAGATCTATGGTGCCCACTATTGTACAAAAGTTGGGAGCCCAAGAATCTTACTGGGTGTTGGCTTGTTTTTAGCTGTGCCTATCTTAACTTTTAAAAGCAGGCGTATCTGTGCAGAATCTTCTCTCCTTCCCTTTAGCTACTCCTTATTGCCAAGATACCTTTCGGTTGGAGTGGATCAGTTTTGGGAATGTCCCACTTTTCTCCAGCATTCTGTGAACTACCCTGATGTTTTGTACTGCAGTGGCTTGGCCTGTAGTGCCTATTCCTGCTCCTCAACCATTGGCTGAGCTGTTCTGATGTCATATCTGATCGTCACAGCAGGCTTTTTCATTGTTGGTCTTCATCATTTGGAATTTCAAGGTCCATAAAGTATGTAATGTCAAAATACAGAAGTGTGGCTTCTGTGCTATGGATGTTTGATTGACACACTGGGTGTGAAATAAGTGAACATTTCAGTGTCTTGGAAAGATTAAAAAATAGTAATGACTTACTAATAAATTTATTTTCTTGAAAGAGAAGTGTCGCTCACATGCGAATATATTATTTGTAGTTTCCATGCCCTCTCCCTTCAAAGTGACAACATGCTCTGCAACATTTCACAGTTGAAGATCAGGACACATGTGGCCAAGCAACACTGGAGTGTGAGCAAGATGGCAAAACTTATTACTGAGAAAGAACACATAAGCTAGGAGAGGCTGCAGCAGTTTGCTTTTGCCTGAACCTACAGGGAAGGGCAAGATCCTGTTGGAATATAGACGACTTAAATCATGATAGGGTTAATTGTGTATTAGTGAGACAGAAAGGACTTTCAGCTGTAAATGTTATTCGCAGCAGCTGTGAAACCTCTATAAGAGTAGCGTTTTCTTTATTTAGCTTATGTGCTGCTGCTGTTGCCAATTGTCCCTGTACAGCATCCTGTTTGATTTAGCTTCACTGTGGTATTTTGTTGTTTGACATATTTTGTATTTTTCTATTTTTACTTGCCTATATTGCTCATGTTCATTTTAACCTTTTTGATTATGTTTTTTCCTTTTGTATATTGCCTTTATTTAAATACTTTGTTTGCTATTTTTCCCTTTAAATAGAATAGATAACAGAATTATTTTTATTATCCATTTGTTTTCTGAATTTCCATTTTAGAAACAGATCCCATCCTTTCCTCTCCTCCCTGATGAGTTAATTCAGTACAACTCAGTTTTACACTTTGAACTCAGTCTGCAGCAATTGAAGTAAGTTGAGGACAAAGGGGAAAGTGGGAAGACGTGAGAGAAACTGGGATATTTAAAAGCATCTGAAAATATGGGACAACAGAAGTTTAATTGGGATCTCTCAGTTAGCAGGACTTAAAAGCAAGCCCATATTCCAATATTGGGATGTATCTTTTCTCTACTCACCTTTCTGTGAAGCTCAAGAGCAAGACATCAGGAGTACATTTGCTCAGTTAAGGCTTGCGCACCAGTTGTGCCTGTTCCTTGAGACATCAGATTTGGCAATGGTGACATATGCCTTAGGCCATTTCCGCATGGGGTATTTGAAACGGTGCAGTCCATCCTCCAGGGAGGACATCTGCACCTGGGAGTGGACTGGGTCCAGACTACTAATGTAGATCCGCACCTCAGCCCGCTCTGGAACTACCCCAAGTGGTCATCCAGCATGCTTTTGAAAGACCGGAAAAATCAGATCTTTCAAAAGCCCGGAGTGCGCCACTGCAAGCCTCTTCCCTTGTGCAGATTTGCAGGCTCGCACCAATGCAAGCCTGTGATCTGCTGGGGGAGGGCTTTAGGCTGGCAGACTTCAGTGGTTGGTCGAGACCCTTGACCAACCAGAAGCCGCCATTTTCGATGCCAGAGCAGTGCAGAGCGACGAGCATGCACTGCTCCGGAGCAGCCTGGACCGACCGGGAGCCCGGAGTCCAGTAAGTAGCAGCGTGGGGTGATTCCCTCACCCTGTGCGGAAATGGCCTTAGTTACATCCCATTTGGATTCTTGTAACATGCTATGTGGGGTTTCTTTTGCAGAGTGTTCAAAAAGTTGAGCTGATCCAAAGAGCTTCAGTCAGACTATTAACTGAGGCTGGCTATAGGGTGTACCAATTCCCTTGTTGCAACAGTTCTGTTGGCTGTCTGTCCATCTCTGGCCACAATTCAGAGTGCTAGGAGAAGCTATGAAGTTTCAGATAGAGATTATTTGAAGGACTGTACTCTCCAGTATGAGCCTGGCCATGTTTTGATATGTTTTACAAGTCCCTCTTCTCTTTTCTACTGCCCCTAATGGTACATTGGATGGGAATGTGGAAGAGGTCCTTCTGGGTGACCCTTCCTAGGCTCTGGAACTACCTTCCAGAGATTAGATGGCACCCAAGTCTGAAGCAGATCAGGAAAGGAAAAGGAAAGGGAAAGAGGGTGGTGCAGCACTCCCCCTAGCATGTGCCTTAACACCCTTCTTACTATCTCTCTCCAAAGGTAAGAACCTCTTTATTTGGGCTGGTGTTCCAGAATTTAATTTTTTTCATGAGAAATAGGGTTTGTATCATGGTGGAGAGCCAGAGGTACAGTTGGCCCTCCACGTTTGAGGGTTTGACTGTCAAGGATTTGATTATTTATGAGGTTCTCCAAGCCCTGCCCCCCCACCTCAACTCCCTCTTTCCTTGGGGAACATTGCTTCTCAGCAGTTCCAATCAGGTCACACAGCCCTTTAAAGACCGGCCTCTGGTCCTCCTCCTCCTCCTCCTCCTCCTCCTCCTCCACCACCACCACCAACTGCTGCTTGACCAGCTAAGAATGGCTAGATTGGAAGTGTAGGGCTACCCATACCAACCCATCCCGTTCCCTCTCCCTTCCCCTGACCTGGTTTGGATGCTACGTGCTCTCCCTACTGTGGCTTGGCCCCCTTCCTACCAGGCACACATACACACATTTTGATGTTTGCCTTTTTTTCCCACTTTGCAGTGGTCCTGAGCCTCTAACACTAGAGAATGTGGAGGGCCAACCGCATTCCATTTACAAATAGGGGAAATATTATTGAGTTGCTTACCCAGCGCTCCTGAGCAACTTCATGGCTGTGCTCAGAGCTGAACTGATGCTTTAGCTACAGTGAACTTGTTTTGAGCATTGCGTTAGTTGCATTCATGCTGGAAGGGAGCCTTGGTTCTTAAGTAATGAGGCAAGGATGATGGAGAGAACCATAATTACATTTTAAAGAATATTATGTAGCTGCAATAGATTTTTTTTCTAGCACAGCCTTTGCAAAAATGGTATAACAGGCAATGGGTTGTAAAACCTGATTTTTCATCTTTTTAGATTAAAGTTCTTGGGGAATTTCTCATCTGTTGCCAAAAAGGGGGTGGGGGAGAGTTAACAGCAAGATCGCTAAGCAATAATACTATCTTGGGGTTGTGGACTTCTATTAATATTTGCAGTGAGCAACCAAGGAGAGAGGCAGTGTAGTGTAATGGCTGGAATATTGAGGCTCTGACTCTGGAGACCAGGTTATACATCTGCTTGATTATCAAAACCCACTGGGTGATCTTAGGCATGTCATACTTTTTCAGCCTTAGAAGGAGGTAAAGGCAAACTCCCTTCTGAATGAACTTTGCTAGGACAACCCTGTGATAAGTTCACCTTAGGGTCCCTATAATTTGGAAGTGATTTGAAGGCACACAGCAATAACAACAAAGTGACCGACAATACATTTGTGGAACAGCAGATGGGAAGGGTTAATGAGAGAGTATTAAGTCACATTTTTAAATAGTTTTTAACTCTGTAGACAGTTTAATACAGTCATTGTCCACAGTTGCTAGGGTTAGGGGCACCAAGCCCATGAAAGTGGAAAAACCGTGAATAACTCTAGGCCCTCCCAAACCATATTTAACACACAAAAAAGTATGATCACCATATTCGGCCCACCATGAATTCCTTTGAGGCATCAAGGTTCCTTCAGAAGGCAGAAGTGAGTCCTGGTGGGCTTACTGTCACCCCCACTGCTGCCCCACACCATTTTTAATAGGGACTTACAAGCCTCGTTTGCAGTTTCTCAGTCTCACAAGGTTTGCAGTCTTTATTAAAAATGGCATAGGGAGGCAGGAGAGGTGACAGCAAATAATCTGTGAATAATCAAATCCACAAAAGTGAAACCCGCAAATGTGGAGGGCTGACTGTACTGTTTTTAGCTTAAATTTCTGTATGTTTCCAATCGCCTGTGGTTCCACTTGTGTTTATTTTTTATCTTGGAAGCCAACTCACATGTCAGTCTTGGCATAGAAATAAAGTGATAGATATTTTTTTCAACAGCCTCCCTCCTCTAATTTGTACATTTTGTAGAGTATGTATAGGAGGCCGTATGAATGGGCCAATGATTTTTGTGGTGATTTCTGCATGATGTTGTTGTTAATGGCCATCAAGTCAGCTGTGACCCTGTGAATGAGAAACCTCGAAGTCAAAATTGTTATAAGCCGCCGTCTTACAAACTCAGGGCCATGGCTTCCTTGATTGAGTCTATCTACCTGTGAAATGGTCTTCCTGTTTTCCTACTGACATCTATCCTATTAAGCATTGTTTTCTTTTCTAATTAATTGTGTGGCTCATGGTATGTCTAAAGTATGAAAGCCTCAGTTCAGTCATCTTGGCTTCTAAGGAGATTTAGCTTAGATTTACTCCTGGACACTGCCTTTTAAAAAAATGTACACATAATTTTTAAAGCAGCAAAAGCACCTTCAGATCTGTTCTTCACAGTCCTGGAAGGATGCAGCTAAGTGCTTAAACCATGCATTTATTACAGTTATTAATACAAAGCATATATAGAAGTGTTCTAGCAAAATGTTTTGCTGCAACCTTCTTCAGCCATTTTGAAAAAAAAAATTCTGTCAGAGTAGCTGCAGAAGGTAGAAGCTGAATTTTTTTCTATTTTTTTTTTTCTGCTTCAGTATTCTAATACTCGAGTTGGGTGTTCAGGGGTTGCACTGGCTACAAAAATGACACAGTTGGACCCCAGGTTTCATTTTCCCCATGTCCGCTCTAGTAAATGCACATATCTTATGTGTGTGTGGGAAATGCACTGTAAAATTAGTGCAACTTTTTATTTTGAAACACCCATATGTAAAAATCGTCGTCTGCTACAAAGGTGAGGAGGCACATTTTTTCTGTCATCTGCACCAAACACAAAATGTTGTCTGAGGCTTTGCAGCAGTGGCCCACTGTGGCTCGTTTCTAAATGGGACCTAGAAACAGAAGGATGTGCTACTTCATATTGCCTCCTTCATAACTTAAACCAAAGTTAAAAGCCCAGGTTTGTCCATCCTGAAGATAACCTTACACTGTTGATGTGATATCCTTAGTGCACTAATGATGTCAAGCAGAAATCATTACAGATCCATAGTTTGAAACAGGCTGGTGTCTTCCTTTTCATTCTGTTCCTGCTGTGTATTCCGACTCTTGTAGATGTGTATTCCACACTATTAATGCCAGCCCATTAGAGAAGGCAGTAGGTGGTCTGCTGAGAAGAAAGAAAAAGGAAAAAGTTCTCATGAAACCAGTTGTAGTGCCCATTTTAAGGAGGGATTATAGCTCAGTGGTAGAGCAAACATTTTGCATGTGGAAGGCCACAGATATAATCCCTCCAATCTCCATTCGGAGGATCTGGTAAAAGCTGATGGGAAAGCCAGCAGGTAACAGGAGGTAATGGCAACCCACTGAGAATCCCAAGAGGTATTGTTGATCACAGGAGGCAATAAGGCACATCGAAGAAGAAACTTCATCTGGTATAAGGCAGCTTTGTCTGTTCCTCCCAACTTGGTGAATATCTGCAAAGTGGGAAGAAAAGTCAGGATCAGAAAGAGTCCAAAAGAAAAGTGGAAATATTCATAGCAGGACTGGAAAAATCTTTGTTAAATTGAAATGGTGAAAGACACCCTGTTTGGAAAAAGAAAGGAAACAGTTGCTGGATTTCACTACAAGATTTGCAGCAGAAACAGAATTATTTCTTTCTAACATTTATTCACTGCTTTTCATTTTAGAATGCCAAAGAGGTTCACAGTACAAACGGGGGTGGCAAGAGGATAAGATAAGACAGTAATAAAGATAGTAAATAAGTAAGAATAAAAACATACATTAAAAAATAGGGATAATTCGTAGGGTTAAAAATTAGGAAAAAATACCTAGTAAACTGGTAGGTCATCAACTAACAGCAGAAGCTAGTTGGACCTTGGGTCCCTATTTTTTAATGTATCTTTTTATTCTATGGATTTTACTATCTTTATTACTGTCTTATCTTATCCTTTTGTCATCCCTGTTTGTACTGTGAACCTCTTTTGAGATTTAAAGCAGTGAATAAATGTTAGAAGAAATAATTCTGTTTCTGCTGCAAATCTTGTAGTGAAATCCAGCAGACTGTTCCTTTCCCTTTCTTTTCCAAACAGGGTGTCTTTCACCATTTCAAATTTAACAACTTGCAGATTTGCTGTTATGAATATTTACTTTTCTTTGGACTTCTTCTGATCCTGGCTTTTTTCTTCCCACTTGCAGAATGTCCACAGATTTGGGAGGAACAGACAAAGCTGCCTTATACCAGATGAAGTTTACTCTTCATCTTGCCCACTATCTGCCTCCTGTGATCAACAATACCTGTTTTGGGATTTGAGTGGGTTGCCATTACCTCCTTGTTACCTGCTGGCTTTCCCATCAGCTTACCAGATCCTGCAAATTGGAGAATTGGAGGGATTATATCTGTGGCCTTCCACATGCAAAATGTTTGCTCTACCACTGAGCTATAATCCCTCCTTAAAATGGGCACTAACTGGTTTTTCATGAGAACTTTTTCCTTTTTATTTTCTCTCAGCAGACCAGCCTACTGCCCTTCTTCTAATCCGGCTGGCATTAATAGTGTGGAATACACATCTACAAGACCCAAATACACAGCAGACACCAGCCTGTTTCAAACTATGGATCTGTAATCATTTTCTGCTTGACATCATTAGTGCACTAAGGATATCGCATCAACAGTGAGGTTAGTTTCAGGATGGAGCAACCACTTTGACTTTTTCATTTTAAGTTATGGAGGAATGTGAAGTAGCACATCCTTCTGTTTCTAGGTCCCATTTAAGAGAAAATGGCACAGTGGGCCACTGCTGCAAAGCCTCAGACAAACATGTTGGTGCAGATGACAAAAAATGTGCTGCCTGCACCTTTGTAACAGACGCAATCTTACATACTGGGTATTTCAAAATAAAAAGTTGCACTAATTTTACAGTGCATTTCCCACACACACATAAGATATGTGCATTTACTAGA
The DNA here is from genome assembly GCA_948472985.1 of Iguana delicatissima. Taxonomy (NCBI): domain Eukaryota; kingdom Metazoa; phylum Chordata; class Lepidosauria; order Squamata; family Iguanidae; genus Iguana; species Iguana delicatissima. The sequence continues at coordinate 5,815 of CAOKZL010005043.1, read as the reverse complement.
GCGGACATGGGGGAAAATGAAACCTGGTGCCAGACTGTGATTTTTGTGGCCCAGTGCAACCCCCTGAACACCCAACTCCGTATTAGAATACTGAAGCAAAAAAAAAATAAAAAAATTCAGCTTCTACCCTCTCCAGCTACTCTGACAGAATTTTTTTTTTTCAAAATGGCTGAAGAAGGTTGCAGCAAAACATTTTGCTGAGAACACTTACTATAATATGCTTTGCTATTAATAACTGTAATAAATGCATAGGTTTAACACTAATCCTTCCAGGACTGTGAAGAACAGATCTGAAGTGTGTGCTTAAAAATTATGTGTACATTTTTTTAAAAAGGCAGTGTCCAGGAGTAAATCAAGCCTAAAATCTCCTTCAAAGCCAAGATGACTGAACTGAGGCTTTGCATACTTTACAACATAGTGAGCCACACAATTAATTAAGAAAAGAAAACAATGCTTAATAATGTCAGTAGGAAAACAAAACTAGTTTCCACAGGGTGGGATGAGACTCGAATCAAGGAAGCCATGGCCTATGAGTTTGTAAGACGCAGCTATAACAATTTTTTTTTAGCTTCGAGGCTCTCATTCACAGGGTCACACTAACTTGATGGCCATTAACAACAACATCATGCAGAAATCCACCACAAAAATCATTGGGCCCCTCATTGGCCTCCTATACATACTCAAGAAAATGTACAAGAAACGAGGGAGGCTGTTGAAAAAAATATCTATCACTTTATTTCTATGCCAAGACTGACATGCTGAGTTGGCTTCCAAGATAAAAAAATAAACACAAGTGGAACCACAGGCGATTGGAAACATACCAGAAATTTAAGCTAAAACAGTACGGTCGGCCCTCCACATTTGCGGGTTTCACTTTTGTGGATTTCATTATTCACCGCAACATTTGCTGTCACCTCTCCCTGCCTCCCTATGCCCATTTTAATAAAGCTGCAAACCTTGTGAGACTGAGAGCTGCACGGAGCTTGTGAGTCCCTATTCGAATTCGTGTGGGGCAGCACGTGAGATAGTTAATGCACCATGGCCACCCACTCTAGCTTGTGAAGGAACCTTGATGTCAAAGGAATCATGGTGGCTGAAATATGGTGATAGTACTTTTTTGTGTGTTATATTCATTTGGGAGGCCTAGAGTTATTCACGACTTTCCCAGCTTTATGGGGGTCTTGTGCCCCTAGACCCAACTGTGGACAATGACTCTATTAAACTGTCTACAGAGTTAAAAACTATTTAAAAATGCAACTAATACTCTCATTAACCCTTGCCAGTGTGCCTGCTCCACAAATGTATTGCTAGAAGTCACTTTGTTGTTATTGCTGTGTGCTTCAAATCACTTCCAAATTATAGGGACCCTCAGGTGAACATCACAGGGTTTCCTAGGCAAAGTTGATTCAGAAGGGAGTTTGCCTTTACCTCCTTCTAAGGCTGAAAAAGTATGACATGCCTAATTGCCGCCCATGGGTTTTGATGATGAGAAAAGCAGATGTATGACCTGGTCTCCGAGTCATAGTCTGACATTCCAGCCATTACACTACACTGCCTCTCTGTTGGTTGCTCACTGCAAATATTGATCCAAAGTGCACAACCCCAAGTAGTATATTCTTAGCGATCTTTGCTGTTAGGTTTTCCCCACCCCCCTTTGGCAACAGATGAGAAATTCCCCAAGAAGCTTAATCTAAAAAGATGAAAAATCAGGTTTTACAACCCATTGCCTGTTATACCATTTTTGCAAAGGCTGTGTCAAAAAAAAATCTATTGCAGCATAATATTCTTTAAAATGTAATTATGGTTCTCTCCATCATCCTTGCCTCATTACTTTAAACCAAGGCTCCTTCCAGCATGAAATGGACTTACGTAATGCTCAAAAAAACAAGTTCACTGTAGCTAAAGCATCAGTTCAGCTCTAGCACGGCCGTGAAGTTACTCAGGAGGCATGGGGTTGAGCGAGACTCAAAAATAATATTTCCCCCTTATTTGTAAATCGAAGTGGGTTGGCCCTGCCACGAGATTATGTTAGAGGCTCAGGACCACTGCAAAGTGGGAAAAAAAGGCAAACATCAAAATGTGTGTATGTGCTGTAGGAAGAGACGTAGGGAGAGCAGGCGTGCCACATCCAAACCAGGTCAGGGGAAGAAAAAAAAAACGAGATGGGTTGGTATGGTAGCCCTAACTTCCGAGATATTTAGCCATTCTTAGCTGGTCGAGCAGTTGGTGGTGGTGGTGGAGGAGGAGGAGGAGGAGGAGGAGGAGGACCAGAGGCCGGTCTTTAAAGGGCTGTGTGACCTGATTGGAACTGCTAGAAGCAATGTTCAAGGAAAGAGGGAGTTGAGGGGGGGGCAGGGCTTGGAGAACCTCATAAATAATCAAATCCTTGACAGTCAAACCCGCAAACGTGGAGGGCCAACTGTACCTCTGGCTCTCCACCACATTATACAAACCCTATTCTCATGAAAAAAATTAAATTCTGGAACACCAGCCCAAATAAAGAGGTTCTTACCTATTTCAAGAGAGATAGTAAAAGATGTGGAGGGGCAGTGCTGCACCACCTTCTTCCCTTTCCCTTTCCTTTCCTGATCTGCTTCAGACTCTGGGTGCTAATCTAAATCTCTCTGGGAAGGTAGTTCCAGAGCCTAGGAAGGGTCACCCCAAGGACCTCTTCCACATTACCCATGCAATGCATAGGGGCAGTGAAAAAGAGAAGAGGGACTTGTAAAACATATCACCCACAGCTTCATGCTGGAAAGTCCAGTCCTTCAAATAATCTCTCTGTGAAACTTCATAGCTTCTCCTAACAGCTCTCAAATTGTGGCCAGATGGACAGAGACAGCCAACAGAACTGTTGCAACGAGGAATGAGTTACACCCTATAGCCAGCCTCAGTTAATAGTCTGACTGGAGCTTCTTTGGGATCAGCTCAACTTTTTGAACACTCTGCAAAAGAAACCCCACATAGCATGTTACAAGAATCCAAATGGGATGTAACTAAGGCCATTTCCGCACAGGGTGAGGGAATCACCCCACGCTGCTACTTACTGGATCTTCTGGCTCCCCGTCCGGTCCAGGCTGCTCCGGAGCAGTGCATGCTCGTCGCTCTGCACTGCTCTGGCATTTGAAAATGGCGGCTTCTGGTTGGTCAAGGGTCTCGACCAACCACTGAAGCTCGCCAGCCTAAAGCCCTCCCAGCAGATCACAGGTTTGCATTGGTGCGAGCCTGCAAATCTAGGCAACGGGAAGAGGCTTCATGGCGCACTCCGTGCTTTTGAAAGATCTGATTTTTCCGGTCTTTCAAAAGCATGTGGATGACCACTTGGGGTAGTTCCAGAGCGGGCTGAGGTGCGGAATTACATTTAGTGAGTCTGGACCCAGTCCACTCCCAGGTGCAGATGTCCTCCCTGGAGGATGGACTGCACCGTTTCAATACCCCATGCGGAAATGGCCCTTAAGGCATATGTCACCATTGCCAAATCTGATGTCTCAAGGAACAGGCACAACTGGTGCGCAGAGCCTTAACTTGACAAATGTACTCCTGATGTCTTGCTGAGCTTCACAGAAAGGTGAGTAGAAGAAAAGAATCATCCCAATATTGGAATATGGGCTTGCTTTCCATCCTGCTAACTGAGAGATGCGTAAAAAAACTCTGTTGTCCCATATTTTCAGATGCTTGTAAATATCCCAGTTTCTCTCACGTCTTCCCACTTCCCCTTTGTCCTCAACTTACTTCCATTGCTGACTGAGTTCAAAGTGTAAAACTGAGTTCCTGTCAATTAACTGATCAGGGAGAGGAAAGGATGGGATCTGTTTCTAAAATGGAAATTAGGAAAACAAATGGATAATAAAATAATTCTGTATCTATTACTATTTAAAGGAAGCAAAGTATTTAAATAAAGGCAATATACAAAAGGAAAAACATAATGGAAAAGATTTTTAAATGATGAGCAATATAGGCAAGTAAAAATCAAAAAATACAAAATATGCTGAACAACAAAATACCACAGTGAAGCTAAATCAAACAGGATGCTGTACAGGGACAATTGGCAACAGCAGCAGCACATAGACTAAATGAGGAAAACGCTCCTCTTATAGAGGTTTCAGCAGGCTGCTGCGAATAACATTAAGCTGAAAGTCCTTTCTGTCTGGCTAATACACAATTAACCCTATGATGATTTAGAGTCCGTCTATATTCCAACAGGATCCTCTTGCCCTTCCCTGTAGGTTCAGGCAAAAGCAAACTGCTGCAGCCTCTCCTAGCTTATGTGTTCTTCTCAGTAATAAGTTTCCATCTTGTCACACTCCATACTGGCCACATGTGTGGAGTTCTTCAACTGTGAAATGTTCCAGAGCATGTTGTGGCTTTTGAAGGAGAAAAGGCAGTGGAAGCTTGCAAATAATCTGTTCGCAGTGAGCAACACTCTTTCAAGAAAATAAATTTATTAGTAAGTCATTACTATTTTTTAATCTTTCCAAGACACTGAAATGTTCCACTTCCTTGTCAATCAAACATCCATAGCACAGAAGCCACACTCTGTATTTGACATTACATACTTGGACCTTGAAATTCCAAATGATGAAGACCAACAATGAAAAAGCCTGCTGTGACGATCAGATATGACATCAGAACAGCTCAGCCAATGGGTTGAGGAGCAGGAATCACAGTAGACAGGCCAAGCCACTGAGTACAAAACATGAGGGTAGTTCAGCAGAAAATATGGAGAAAAGTGGGACATTCCAAAACTGATCCCACTCCAACCAAAAGTATGTTGGTCATGAGGATGACTAAAGGGAAGGAGAGAATTTCTGCACAAGATACGCCTGCTTTTCAAAAGTTCAGTAGGCACAGCTCAAAACAAGCCAACACCCAGTAAGATTCTTCCAGCTGCCAACTTTATACAGTGGGCACATCATCTGACGTGTTACAACAATGTAGAACAGTGATTCACAACCTGTGGGTCCCCATATGTTTGTGGACTTCAGCTCCAGAAGCCCCAGCCACTATGGTCAATGCTCAGGGCTTCTGGGAGCTGAAGTCCATCAGAACATCTGGGGACCCCGCAGGTTGAACCACTGATGTAGAAGATTACAGGCCTCAGGAAGGAGAACAGAAAGAACAAGCAGCTGCAGTTTGGGGGATGGAGGGGGGCTAGGCTAGGCCAGTACCTGAGTGCAAAATTTAAATCTGCTTCTAAGTCAGTGCTATTCAAAGTAGTGCATCTAAACAACACCCAGTTCATGAGCTATTGGCCGACAATCTGTAGCTATAGTGGATGGGAGGCCTGGTACCATACATGGTACCTTCTGTTGACATTTTGACGTTGAACCCTGGCCTGGGGGGGGGAATCCAGCTCCTGAGAAACACTATTCTAAGTCTGACAAATATCACCATTTGGACTAGGAATAGGCAACTATGTTACAGTCAATTTTAACCTCATAGTTAACACTGGATGGTGTGCTCGTTGCCTAAGCCGCACTTGGGGTGACATACAAGATATCACTTGGATATCAATAATTTGGCCTTCCTGACCCCATTCCAGCTCCCGTGCTTGTGAGACACCCGAACAAGCACACAAACAGGTTGTATTGACTAAGGTGAACCGATATTCAGAATAAATACAGGCTGGCCAGATCTAGCCAAACTGCACTTTCAGGAGACCTCACACAGAGTCCTCATAGGTATACATACTACTACAAAGAATCCTGACCCGAGCAGGCTCATTGGAACATACCTCATCTGCCGAGCACTCTCCAGTTTGCATACTGTGTATTCAAGATCGTGTGACTCAATCAGTGTAACCCTGACCTTTGGA
>CAOKZL010005042.1:0-12980 GCA_948472985.1 Iguana delicatissima | reverse complement strand
GGGGCCCCTCAAACAACTTGGGAGGGGTTTTAAAAGGTTTTTGAGACGCAGGCGTTTTGTCTGGAAAGAGACATCCCCCGCTTTCCTTTCTAGGGGGCCCGGCCGGGCCTGGCAGGGCTCCCACCAGCTAAAGGCATGCGAAAAAAGGACCCCCGGCTGCCTTGTTGAGACCACCCAGCGGGGCCGGGGGCGGCATTGGCTGCTAAGCAGGACCGGGCCCGGTTTTGTGCTGGGATGGGAGGCCGCCTGGGGACCTTGTGGGCTTTTTGCTCCTTCCCTCTCCCTTTTGACACACCCATTCCAAGGAAGACCGTTTTAGCCAAAGGCACACCAAAAAAATCCCGGTCCTGGCCCCCCTTCTTTTGGCCCCCCCCCTACAGAGAAGAGGCCCCACGCGACGGGGAGGCCCGGGTCCCCAGTCTCTACCTTGGCTCTGGGCACCCCTAGACCGAGGTGTGGAGTGGAATTTCGGGCCCAGGGCCTTTGCTCCGGCCAGGGATGCACAGAGCTTGGGCTCGGGGGGTCTTGCCTTCCCCTGGACTTCCCTGGTTTTCCCCCCCCGGGCAAAAGCCCCCTGCCGGGGCTGTCGGGGCCCCTTTCCCACCAAGAGAGGCGGGGGGGCTATTTCCCCCCGGGCCCCGTCTCCTCTGGGCTGGGCTTTTAAAGCAGGCTGGGTCCCGTTTCCCCTTTGGGGGGGAAGCGGGCCCCTGGGGAGCAAGGCTGCTGTAGGGTTGCTCCTTGGAGCCTGCTCCCCTTTGGGGGCCTGTGGGCCGGTTTCCGGGGGGCCCCTTTCCTGCGCCCGGCCTTGGGTGGGGGGGAAACTGTGAGGACAGTGGGGGATTGGAAGTGGGGGGGGGAGACAGGGGGGGGGCCGTGGGTTTTCCTGGGTGGGCCTGGGGCCCGGGCCCCGCTGGCCTGGGAAAAAGGGGGCCGAGTGTCCGGTGCCCAGCGTCCCCGGGAAGGCACGGGGGCCAAAGGGGTGGCGGCGGGAGGGGCCCGGGGGGCTCCAGCAGGAGGCTGGGCGGCCCGTGCTTTCAGCTGCCCCCACGGCCGGGCTCGGCGGGGGGGAGGCGGTGGGGGCTGTTCGTGGGGCGGTCCTTTCCGCCCGAGAGGAGGAGGGCAGGAGGGGGGCCGGAGGCGGTGGCCAACAGGAGGAGCTAGCTAGCGTCGGGGGGGGGAGCGCAGAGCTAAGGGGGGGAAAGGGACCCGGCTGCCTACGGCCATCCACCCTAACCCCCCATTGTCTGATCTGGGAAGCAAAGCAGGGTGGGCCTGGTTAGTACTTATGGGGAGCCCGCCTGGGGGGTGCTGTAGGTTTTTTCTTCCCTTCCCCTTCTTTCAAGTAAGAGTTTTTCCCAAACCAAAAACCTTTTATCCAGAAACAAACCGAAAAGACAACAAGGCCTGAAATTCCCCCCTCCCTTTCCAACCCCCCCTAAAACAAAACGACTCCCCCTCTCGGGGGGCCCGCATGGATCCCACCCTCTCTGCCTCCCCTCTGGTCCCCCCTCAAAAAAGTGGGGGCCCTGTTTTCCATCCCGGGCTGTGGGGCCTTGGGGCCCTGGGACGGGGGGGGCCCGGCTGGCAAGCCCTTCTCAGGGCCTGCCGACAACTCCACCTCACACCCCCTGGCTTTCTCACTGCCCAACACCTCTTCCCTCCACCGGTCCCCTCTCCCTTTTATGAAAGGGGGTCCAGGGGACGCATTAACAGTTCATTCAGTCTCTAAAAGAGTTCACTCAGACAGGAGAGGACCCGTCTCTCTCTCTCTGTCTACGGAGGAAACATTGCAGGCTTCGCCTGGCCAGTGTTCACAAAACTGGAAAATCTTAGTGGAAAGCCTCCACACACTGTTTTTATTCCTTCGACGTCCATGGCAGACAACGGTCAACGAGGAATAGATTTTATTTCCAAAAAAAAACCGGGGAAACCCCACCAAATCCATCCGGTGGCGATTCTCCCCCCTTTTTTGGGGGGGGTAAAGGAAGCGTCCTCCCCACCCAGGCCACGGCCCCCCGGGTCTTTAGCAAGGGGGCCGACCCTAGAATCGAACTTGGGGCAGGGGGTTTTTACCGAGGCCTCTTTAGACGCAGGCGTTTTTTCGGGGGAAAAACACGCCCGCTTTCCTTTTTCAGGGGGCCCCGGGCCCGGGCCTGGCGGGCTCCCCCCAGCTGAAGGCATGCGAAAAAAGGACCCGGCTGCCTTGTAGACCACCCTGGAGGGCCGAGGGCGGCGGATTCGGCTGCTAAGCAGGACCGGGGGTTTGCTGGGGTGGGAGGCCGCCTGGGAAACCGGGGTTGTAGGCTTTTTTCTCCTTCCCTCTCCCTCTTGACACACCCATTCCGAACGGAAGACCGTTTTAGCCAAAGGGACATAAAAAAAATCCCGGTCCTGGAATTCCCCCCTTTGGGGGGCCCCCCCCCGGGGGCCCCCCGCGACGGGGAGGCCCGACGGCCCCCCAGTCTTACCTTGGCTTGGGGGCCAGGGGGAGAGTGGAATTTAGGCCCACGGGCCTTTGCTCCGGCCAGGGATGTCACAAACTTGGGGTCGGGGGGGTCTTGCCTTCCCCCGGACTTCCCTGGTTTTCCCCCCCCCGGGGGCCGCAGGGCTGTCGGGGGGCCCTTTCCCCGCGAAAGAGGCAAAAGAGGGGGCTGGTCCCCCCTGGGGGGCCCGTCTCCTCGGGCTGGGCTGTTAAGCAGGCTGGGTCCCGCTTCACCCTTGGGGGGAGAGCGGGCGCCTGGGGCGCAAAGGGGCTGTAGGGTTGTTGCTCCTTGGACCTGCTCCCCTTTGGGGGCCTGGGGGCCAAGCTCCGGGGGTTTTCCTGCTGCCCGGCCTTTGGGGAAAACGGAGGACAGTGGGGGATTGGAAATGGGGGGCGGAGAGCAGGGGGGGTGGCCGTGGTGTTTGTCCTGGGGGGGCCTGCGCGCTCTGGCAGGCAGTCCCTGCTGGCCTGGGAAAAAAAGGGGCCCATTCCCCGGCCCAGCGTCCCGGCAAGGCACGGGGCACGAAAGCGGTGTGGCGGCGGGAGGGCCGGGGGGGCTCCAGCAGGGGGCTGGGGGCCCGGCTTTCAGCTGCCCCGACGGCCGGGCTCGGCGTGGTGGGGAGGCGGTGCGGCCGTCTGTCAGGGGGGGCGGCCCCCCGCCCCAGAGGAGGAGGGGGAGGAGGCGGGGCCGGGGGGGTGGAAAAGGGACTAGTAGCGTCGTGGGGCTGGCGGAGCTGCATGGAGCTGAAGGGAGGGAAAAGGAGCAGCCCGGCTGCCTACGGCCAACCACCCAACACGCCCGATCTCGTCTATCTCGGAAGCTGCGGGTCGGGCCTGGTTAGTACTTGGATGGGAGACCGCCTGGGAATACCGGGTGTGTACTTTTTTTTTCCTTCCCCTTCTTTCAAGCTCCCCCCGCACGCTCTCCCAAACCAAGAACCTTTTATCCAGAAACAAACCGAAAAGACAGACAAGGCCTGACAATTCCCCCTCCCCTTTTCCAACCCCCCCTACAAGCAAAACATCACCCTCTCGGGAGGCCGCATGGATCCCACCCTTCCCCCCCCTTTTCCCCCTCAGACGAACCCACCCGTGGCCAGGGCCCTGAATTTCCATTCCCGGGCTGTCCGGGGCCCTTTGGGGTGGGGGAACCGGTCGGAGACCCTCTCGGGCCTGCCGACAACTCCACCTCACACGCGCCTGGTTTTCCCACTGCCCAACACCTCTTTTCCGAACTAAACCGGCCCCTCCCCTTTTTATAAAGGGGGGCCCATCCTTTTGATGGGACCATTCAGAGGGACGTTCATTCAGCTCTAAAAGAGTTCCTGACAGGAAGGACCTCTCTCTCTCTTCTTCGGAGGAAACTTCGGGCTTCCCTCCCCATGTTCACAAAACTAAAAACCCTGTAGCTGGTAAAGCCTCCCCCCTTTTTCTATTCCTTCGACGTCCATGGCAGACAACGTAACGAGGAATGAGTTTTTATTTAAAAAAAAACCGGCCAAAACCCCACCAAACCCTCCGGTGGCGTTTCCCCCCCTTCATTTGACGGGGCGGCTAAAAGGAAGCTCCTCCCCACGTGGAGGCCTGGGCCCCCCGGAATCTTTCCCTAAGCAAGGGCCCCACCAGCAGAAAGCGCTGCAGAATCGAATTTGGGGGCAGGGGGGTTTTGGACCGAGGCCTTTTTTGAGACGCAGGCTTTTTTCCGGCAGAAGACTCCCCCGTTTTCCCTTTTCTCAGGGGGCCCGGCCTGGGCCTGGCACTCCCCCCTGAAGGCATGCGAAAGAAGGAGCCCGGCTCCCTTTGGAACCACCCTGAGCAGGGCCGAGGGCGGCGGATCTCGGCTGCTAAGCAGGCCCGGGCCCGGTTGTGCTGGGATGGGAGGCCGCCGGGGAAAACCCGGGGGGTTGTAGGCTTTTTGCTCCTTCCCTCTCCCTCTTGACACACCCATTCCAACGGAAGCCCGTTTTAGCCAAAGGCACACCTGAGATCCCGGTCCGGGCAATTCCCCCTTGGGGCCCCCCCCCTCAGAAAAGGGCCCCACGCGACGGGGGGGCCCGCGGTCCCGAGTTTCCTTGGTTTGGGCAGCCCTCAGACCGAGGTTAGGTGGTTTCGGCCCAGGGCCTTTGCTCCGGCCAGGGATGCACAGAGCTTGGGCTCGGGGGACTCCCTTTCCCCTGGACTTCCCTGGTTTTCCCTCCCCCGGGAAAAAGCCCCCGCCGCAGGGCTGTCGGGGCTCCTTCCACGCAAAGAGGGAAAAGAGAGGAGGCTGAGTCCTCCCTGGGCAGGGCCCTCTCCTCTGGGCTGGGCTGTTAAGCAGGCTGGGTCCCGCTTCACCGGGTGGGAGAGCGGGCGCCTGGGACGCAAGGCTGCTGTAGGGTTGTTGCTCCTTGGAGCCTCCCCCCTTTGGGGGCCTGTGGACCCAAAGGGTCCGGGGGCCCCTCTTTCCTGCTGCCCGGCCTTGGGTCGGGGAAAGCTGTGAGGACAGCTGGGTGGATTGGAAGTGGGGGGCGGAGAGCAGGGGGTGTGGCCGTGGTGTTTGTCCTGGGTGGGCCTGCGCGCTCTGGCAGGCAGTCCCTGCTGGCCTGGGAAAGGAGGCCGAGTGTCCGGTGCCCAGCGTCCCGGCAAGGCACGGGGCACGAAAGCGGTGTGGCGGCGGGAGGGCCGGCGGGCGTCCAGCAGGAGGCTGGGCGGCCCGTGCTTTCAGCTCCCCCCTGACGGCCGGGCTCGGCGGGTGGGGAGGCGGTGCGGCCGTCTGTCTAGCGTGGGGCGGTCCTTTCCTGCCCGAGAGGAGGGGGGCGAGGAGGGGGCCGTGAGGCGGTGGCCAACAGGAGGAGCTAGCTAGCGTCGTGGGGCTGGCGGAGCTGCATGGAGCTGAAGGGAGGGAAAAGGAGCAGCCCGGCTGCCTACGGCCATACCACCCTGAACACGCCCGATCTCGTCTGATCTCGGAAGCTAAGCAGGGTCGGGCCTGGTTAGTACTTGGATGGGAGACCGCCTGGGAATACCGGGTGCTGTAGGCTTTTTCTTCCCTTCCCCTTCTTTCAAGCTCCCACACCACGCTCTCCCAAACCAAGAACCTTTTATCCAGAAACAAACCGAAAAGACAGACAAGGCCTGAAAATTTCCCCCCTGCCCTTTCCAAACCCGCCCCTACAAGCAAAAACCACTCACCCTCTCGGGAGGCCGAGATCCACCCTCTCTGCCTCCCCTCTGGTCACCCCTAGACGAACCCACCCGTGGCCAGGGCCCTGAATTTATTCCCGGGCTGTCCGAGGCCTTGGGCCTGGGACGGGGGAGGCCGGCTCGGCGACCCCTTTCTCAGGGCCTGCCGACAACTCCACCTCACAGCGCCTGGCTTTCTCACTGCCCAACACCTTTTCCCCCCAACCCCGACCGGTCCCCTCTCCCTTTTATGCAAGGGGCCATCCTTTGATGGGACGCATTCAGACGGACGTTCATTCAGCTCTCTCAAAGAGTTCACTCAGACAGGAGAGGAGCCGTCTCTCTCTCTCTGTCTATGGAGGAAACATTGCAGGCTTCGCCTGGCCAGTGTCACAAAACTGGAAATATCTGTAGCTGGTAAAGCCTGCCGACACACTGCTTTCTATTCCTTCGACGTCCATGGCAGACAACGGTCAACGAGGAATGAGATTTTATTTCCAAAAAAGCGGCGAAAGCCCCACCAAATCCATCCGGTGGCGACCCCCCCTTCATTTGACGGGGCGGCTGAAAGGAAGCGTCCTCCCCACGTCGAGGCCTGCGGCCCCGAATCGTTCCCTCAGCAAGGGCGCCAGCCAGCAAAGCGCTGCAGAATCGAACTTGGGGCAGAGGGCTTTGGACCGAGGCCTCTTTGAGACGCAGGCGTTTTGTTTCGGCAGAGAGACAGGGCCCGTTTTCCTTTCTCGGGGGGCCCGGCCGGGGCCGGGCAGGGTCCCACCAGTGAAGGCATGCGAAAAAAGGACCCCCGGGCCGTTGAGACCACCCTGAGCAGGGCCGAGGGGGCGGATCTCGGCTGTAAGCAGGAGGGGGTTTGTGCTGGGATGGGGGGGCCGCCGGGAAGACCGGGGGTTGTGGGTTTTTTTTGCTCCTTCCCTCTCCCTCTTGACACACCCTTTTGGGAACGGAAGACCGTTTTAGCCAAAGGCACACCTAAAGAACCCGGGCCGGGCAATTCCCCCTTGGCGTTTGGCCCCCCCCCTAAAAAGAGGCCTCACGCGACGGGGGCCCCAAAGGGCCCATCCCCCGGTTTTCCCCCTCGGCCAGGGGGGTGGAATTTCGGGCCCCGGGGGGCCTTTGCTCCGGCCAGGGATGTCACAGAGTTGGGGCCCTCGGGGGAGTCTTGCCTTCCCCTGGACTTCCCTGGCCCCCGGGGGAAAAAGGCCCCTGGGGGCCCTTGGAAAACCACCCCCCGGGGGCCCCCCTGGGGCGGGAGGGCGGGGCCCGACCCGGGTGGAGCCCCCTGGGGACCAAACGGGGGCCCCCCCCGGGCCCCCGGCCGGGGAGGGCCCCCTTTTCCCCGGGGGGGGGGGGAAACGCCAAAGGGGGGAATTGGGGGGGGCCAAGGGATTCCTTTTTGGGTGCCCTTGGAAACGTTTCCGGGGAAAAAGGGGGATTGGCCCCAAGGGGAAGGGGGGCAAAAAGCCCCCTACAACCCCCGGGTTTTCTTCCCGGGCGGGCCTCCTCCCCCCCGGGGGTTTTTTCCTCCAGGGGGGGCCGGGGAACCCGGGGGGGGCCCGGGGGCTGCGGGTTTTGGTCTCAACAAAGGGAGGGGGGGCCCCCTTCCATCCCTTTGACCCTCGCCCTGCCGGGGGCCCCCAAGCCCCCTAAAAAAGGAAACCCGGGGGGGTGCCTGGCCCCCCCCCTTTTTTAAAAAGGCCCGGTTTTTCCCAAACCCCTTTTCCCCAAAAAAAAGACAAGCACCCCTTTTCCCCCCTGGTTTTCCCCCCCCTTAAAGAAAAACCCCCCGGGGGGAACCCCCGCCCCCCCTCGGCCCCTGGGGGGCGTTTCCCCTTTGGGGCCGCCCCCGGGGGCCGGGGAAGGGGGGGGTTCCCGGCCCCAATTTTCATTGGTGGGGTTTTCCCCCCCCCTTCTTTTTTAAAATGAAGTCTTTCCCCTTTAAGGTGGTTTTTTTTGATGGACGTCAAGGAAATAAAAGCATTGCCGGGGGGCTTTCCCCTAAAAAAAATTTCCAGTTTTGTGAACCTGGCCAGGCGAAGCCTCAATGTTTCCTCCGATAGACAAGAGAGGAACCTTTCCTTTTAAGTGAACTTTTTTGAGGAGCTGAATGAACGTCCGTCTAAATGCGTCCCATAAAAGGAGGGCCCCTTGCATAAAAGGGAGAGGGGACCTTTTGGAGTTGGAAGAGGAGGAAGAGGTGTTGGGCAGTGAGAAAGCCATGTGAGGTGGAGTTGTCGGCAGGCCCTGAGGGGCTCTCCCCGACCGGGCCCCCCCCCGTCCCGGGCCCAAGGCCAAAAAAACACCCCGGGAATGGAAATTCAGGGCCCTGGCCACGGGGGTTCCTGATTAAGGGGGGGGAGAGGGGGTGGGATCCATCCGGCCCCCCGAGAGGGTGAGTCGTTTTGCTTGTAGGGGCGGTTGGAAAGGGCAGGGGGTTGCCAGGCCTTGTCTGTCTTTTCGGTTTGTTTCTGGAAAAAAAGGTTTTTTGGTTTGGGAACGTGCGTGGGGGAGTTAAAGGGGGGAAGGAAAAAAAAAGCCTACGGGGCACCCACCCAGGCGGTCCCCCCATCCAAGTCTAAGGGGGGCCCCCAACCCTGCTTAGCTTCCGAGATAGACAAATGGGGCGTGTTGGGGGGTTGGCCGTAGGCAGCCGTCTTTTTCCCCCCCTTTCCAGCTCCATGCAGCTCCGCCAGCCCCACGAGGGCTAGCTAGCTCCTCCTTTGGCCACCGCCTCACGGCCCCGCCTCCCCGGCCCCCCTCCTCTCGGGGGGGAAAAGGCCCCCCACGCTAGACAAAACGGCCCACCGCCTCCCCACCACGCCGAGCCCCCCCCGGGCGGGGGGAGCTGAAAACCCGGGCCGCCCAGCCTCCTGCACCCCCCCCCTCCCGCCGCCCACCGTTTTTTGTGCCCCGTGCCTTGCCGGGACGCTGGGCAAGGACACTCGGCCTCCTTTTTTCCCCGGCCAGCAGGGACTGCCTGCCAAAACGCCCCAGGCCCACCCAGGACAAACACCACGGCCACACCCCCTGCTCTCCCCCCCCCACTTCCAATCCACCCAGCTGTCCTACAGCTTTCCCCAAACCCCAAAGGGCCCGGGGGGCGGGGAAAAGGGGCCCCCGGGAAATTGGCTCCCCAGGCCCCCAAAGGGGGGCAGGCTCCAAGGAGCAAAAACCCTACAGCAGCCCTTTCGTCCCCGGCGCCCCTCTCCCCCCCAAAGGGGGAACGGGGCCCCGAAAACCCGGCCCGGGAGACGGGCCCTAGGGGGACTTGGGCCCCCTCTCTTTGCCTCTCTTCGGGGTGGAAGGGGCCCCGACAGCCCTTTCGGGAGGGGTTTTTCCCGGGGGGGGGAAAAAAGGGGGGTTTTCCCGGGGAAGGCAAGAAATTTTCCCCCAAAACCCAAGCCCGTGACATTGGGCCAGCAAAGGCCCCGGGCCTAAATTTCTCACACCTCGGGTTTTAGGGGTTCCCAACCCCAAAGGGGGATCAAAGTCCCCCCCCCCGCGGGGGCCCCTCTTTGGGGGCGGCCAAAAGGAAGGGGGAATTCCCCGGCCGGGATCTCTTTTTTTGGGTGTTTGGGTAAACCCGGGTTTTTTTTCAATGGGTGTGTAAAAGGGAGAGGGAAGGAGCAAAAAGCCTACAACCCCCGGGCTTCCCCGGGGGCCTCCCCCCCACACAAAACCCCCCTTCCTGCTTAGCAGCCAAAAAACCCCCGCCCCGGCCCTGTAGGGGGGGTCTCCCAACGCCGGGGGCCTTTTTTCGCATGCCCCTTGGGGCCCCCCGGGGCCCCCGGGCCCCCAAAAAGGGAAAACGGGCGATGTCTCTCTGCCGAACAAAAAAGCCTCGTTAAAAAGGCCTCGGTCCAAAACCCCGCCAAGTTCGATTCTGCAGCGCTTTTTGGTTGGGGTGGCGCCCTTGTGAGGGGAAAAATTCCGGGGGGGCCCTAGGCCTCACGTTTGGGGGGGACGCTTTCCTTTGGGGCCCCCCCGCAAATGAAGGGGGGGAAAACGCCACCAAAATTTTGGGGGCCCCTTGGCCCGGCTTTTTTGGAAATAAAATCTATTCCTCGTTGACCGTTGTTTTCCCTGGACGTCGGGAAAAAGATTGTCGGCAGGCTTTCCACTACAGATATTTCCAGTTTTTTGAACACTGGCCAGGCGAAAACCTGCAATGTTTTCCCAAAAAAAGAGAGACGGTCCTCTCCTGTCTGAGTGAACTCTTTAGAAAACTAAAAGAACGTCCCGAATGCGTCCCCCTCAAAGGATGGCCCCTTGCCCCTAAAAAAAGAGGGGACCCCGGGCGGGGTTGGGGGGGGAAAAGGTGTTGGGCAGTGAGAAAGCCAAGGGGGCTGTGAGGTGGAGTTGTCGGCAGGCCCTGAGAAGGGCTCTGCCGAGCCGGCCTCCCCCGTCCCCCGGCCCAAGGCCTCGGGCAGCCCGGGAATGGAAATTGGGGGCCCCGGCCACGGGGGGGTTTTAGGGGGCCGGGGGGGGGGGGGATCCGGGCCCCCCGAGGGTAGTTGTTTTGCTTGTAGGGGCGGTTGGAAAGGGGAGGGGGGAAATTTTCAGGCCTTGTCTGTTTTTTGGGTTTTTTTTGGATAAAAAAGGGTTTTTTGGTTTGGGAGAAAGGGCTTGGGGGGTTGAAAGAAGGGGGGAAGGGAAGAAAAAGCCTACAGCACCCGGTATTCCCAGGCGGGCTCCCCTCCAAGATCCCGGCCCGACCCTTTCTTGCTTCCGAGATGGGCCCTTTAGGGTGGTATGGCCGTGGGGGGCCGGGCCCGCCCCCTTTTCCCCCCCTTAGCTCCATGGGGCCCCCCCGCCAGCCCCACGAAAGCTGGGTGCTCCTTTCCTTTTGGGCCCCCCCTCACGGCCCCGGGCCCCCTCGCCCTCCTCCTCTGGGCGGGGCCGCCCCCCGCTAGACGACGGCCGCCCGCCTCCCCCCCGCCGAGGGCCCCGGGCCCTGGGGGGGAGCTGAAAGCACGGGGGCCCCCACCTCCTGCTGGAAAAGCCCGGGCCGGCCCTCCCCCCCACACCGGGTTTGGGGCCCCGTGCCTTGCCGGGGGGGCAGGCCCCGGCCCCCCTTTTTTTCCCCGGCCGGGGGGACTCCTCCAGAGGCGCGGCCCCCCCAGGACAAACACCACGGCCACACCCCCCCCTCCCCCCCACTTTCCACCCCGCTGTCCTCCCCAGCTTTCCCAACCCAAGGGCCGGGGAGCAGGAAAGAGGGGCCCCCGGGGGCTTGGCTTCCCCACCCCCAAAAGGGGGGCCGGGGTCCAAAGGGGCAACAACCCTACAGCAGCCTTGCGTCCCAGGCGCCCGCTTTTCCCCCCCAAAGGGGAAGGGGGCCCAGCCTGTTTAAAAGCCCCCCAAGGAGACGGGCCCTGCCCCGGAGGGCTGGGGCCCCCCTCTTTGCCTCTCTTCGCGTGGAAGGGCCCCCACAGCCCTTTCGGCAGGGGTTTCCCCCGGGGGGGCCGGGGAACCCCGGGGAACAAACTTTCCCCCAGCCCCCAAACTCTGTGACATCCCTGGCCAAAACAAAAGGGCCCCCCGGGGCCCGAAATTACCCGCCCCCTCTCTGAGGGGGTGCCCAGAGCCAAGGTGGGCTCGGGGGAACCGGGCCTCCCCGTCCCTGGGGCCCCTTTGGGGGCCGGGGCCCCCAAGGGGGGAAATTTCCAGGACCGGGATTTTTTAGGTGTGCCTTTGGTTAAAAAGGTCTTCCGTTCAATGGGTGTGTCAAGAGGGAGAGGGGGAAAGGGGCAAAAAGCCTACAACCCCCCCTTTCCCACGGGGTCCCATCCCCGCACAACCGGGGGGGTCCTTTCTTAGCAGCCGAAATCCGCCGCCCCCGGCCCCTAGGGGGTCCCCAACAAAGGGAGCCGGGCTCCTTCTTTTGCTGCCTTCCCCTGGTGGGAGCCCTGCCAGGCCCAAAGGGCCCGGGGCCCCCCAAAAAGGGAAAACGGGCGATGTCTCTCTGCCGAACAAAAAAGGGCCCCGTCGGGGCCTCGGTCCGGCCCCCCTGCCCCCAAATTGGGCGGGTTTTTTTGTGGCTGGCGGGCCCCTTTCTGAGGGAACGATTCCGGGGGCCCTGACCTCGACGTGGGGGGCGCTTCCTTTAGCCGCCCCGTAAATGAAGGGGGAGCGCCACCAATTTGGTGGGGTTTTCCCGGTTTTTTTTGGAAAAAATCTCTTTCCTGTTACCGTTTTTCCCCATGGACGTCAAAGGAATAAAAAGCAGTGTGGGGGCAGGCTTTACCAGCTACAGATATTTCCAGTTTTGTGAACACTGGCCAGGCGAACCCTGAAGCCCTCCAAGACAGAGAAAAAAGGGGGGTTTTCCCCCCCCGTCGGGGAACTCTTTGGAGCAATAAAGTTCGAATGGTCCCAAAAAAGGGGGCCCCTTGCAAAAAAAGGGGAGAGGGGCCGGTGGAGTTGGAAGAGGTGTTAGGAGAAAGCCAGGGGGTGTGAGGTGGAGTTGTCGGCAGGCCCTGAGAAAGGGGCCCGCCGGCCGGCCTCCCCCCTCCCAGGCCCAAGGCCTCGGACAGCCCGGGAATGGAAATTCAGGGCCCCGGGCCCCGGGGGGGGGTTCGTCTGAGGGGGGCCAGAGGGGAGGCGAGAGGGTGGGATCCATGCGGCCTCCCGAGAGGGTGAGTCGTTTTGCTTGTAGGGGCGGGTTTAAAAAGGGAGGGGGAATTTAGGCCTTGTTTTTTTCGGTTTGTTTCTGGAAAAATTTTTGGTTTGGGAGAGGTCTGTGGGAGTTGAAAGAAGGGGAAGGAAGAAGAAAAAGCCTACAGCACCCGGGATTCCCCGGCGGTCTCCCCATCCAAGAAACCAGGCCCCACCTCAGCTTCCAATCAGACGAGATCGGGGGGTTTTAGGGTGGTATGGCCGTAGGCAGCCGGGCTGCTTTTTCCCTCCCTTCAGCTCCATGGCTCCGCCGCCCCCGACGCGCTAGCTCCTCCTGTTGGCCACCGCCTCACGGCCCCGCCTCCTGCCCCCCTCCTCTCGGGGAGGAAGGACCGCCCCACGGAAACCCGGGGACCGTCCCCCCACGCCGAGCCCCCCAGGGGGAGCGAAAAACACGGGGGCCCCCCACCTCCTGTGGGGCCCCCCCGGGCCCCCCCCCGCCACACCGCTTTGTGCCCCCCTTGCCGGGGGGCCCGGGCACCGGACACTCGGCCTCCTTTTCCCAGGCCAGCAGGGACTGCCTGCCAGAGGCGCAGGCCCACCCAGGACAAACACCACGGCCACACCCCCCGCTCTCCGCCCCCCACTTCCAATCCCCCCCAGCTGCCTAAGCTTTCCCGACCCAAGGCCGGGCAGCAGGGAG
>CAOKZL010005041.1:0-12288 GCA_948472985.1 Iguana delicatissima | reverse complement strand
TTTAATTGTTTTGTTTTTAACTTTTAGTTTTAATTTTATTTTAATTGTTTTAGTAGTTGGTGTGTTGGGGGATGGGAGGGTTGGTGCAGTGGCAGGTGGGGCTACATTTTGAATTTTAATATTTATATGTTTTGTATGCTGCTCTTGATTTTGGCATTTGGGAGAGGTGGGATAGAAATAAATTTTATTATTATTATTTTATTATTCATGAGCGGCCTGCTTCAGCAAAATTGCATAAAGTTTGCACAAAGCAGAAAGTAACAGTAAAAAAATTAGATTGCATAACTTTACAGTTTGACCTGCCAGGGTCAAAGAAACATATAGACCTTCATAATTCAGTCTGAAATCATTCCAGATTCAAGTTACACTGAAGCCTAATTCAGGCTGGATGATAAGAACCTCAGGAAGAACTTTCTCAGCACAGGGCTGTCCAGTGGAAACACACGCCCCCAGCTGGAAGTTGGAGGTTTTTAAGAGAGTACTGGATGGCCATCTGTCGGCAGTGGTTGAGGTGTTCTGCATATGGGGGTTGGACTGGATGGCCCCTGTGGTCTTTCCACTTTTACATTTCTATGATTCTATATTTTAAATTTAGCTAGATGGGAAGTACCCACTATATTTATTTATTTTTAACACCCATCTTGAACTTCAGTTGAAAGCTTGCAGAATATGTTCTTTCATTCTCTTAAGTTATAACAAAGGTGAATGTTCATCACTGGGCAACTTTTGGTGATGCCAGTGGAAGTCATGTTAGTATGCAGTGGGTACTGCCTAGGAAGTGTGGCAAAGCTGTAAGGAAGGTGTGATTCTGAGGTTTGCACATTGTGGGCATAATCCCTGAATGACAGCTGGACAACACTGTAACACATGCTAGGGTAGCTCAATTTTGGACTGATATGTGATAATCATTACAAAGACCTAAGAGAAGAGTGTGTATGTCCCATTCCACCTGGAAGCTGAAAACCAACTGCTGCTTCTCCTTTACAAAGTGGCATTGGAGGGGGTGATTTGAGGATTAATAAACACGATGCACAAATATTTCCTTGTCCATTGCTTTTAACTTCACACAGTCAGCCTCACTTCACAAGAAAGAGCAAGTGATAGATGGAGGAGGATTAGGGGATCATGAAGCTACCTGGTACGACTAATACATCCAGGCCCAGCTAGTTCAGTAATCCCTACTCGGCACACAAGAACAGGCAGAGACCTGCTATCAGATATCCTTTTAATTTGGAGACAGAGCATGAACTTTCTGCATGCAAAGCATGCGACAGAGGCTGCCAAAACACAGCGGCAAGGATTGTCACTTATAATGGCCCTCTTTTGGTTTCTCCTTTCCATTCAAAAGAGAATGAAGACAAGGGGCTACCAGAGCAGTTTATCCCAAAAAGTGTATTCTAGGTCAGAGGGTGTAACATTTCAGGCCAAATGAAATGTTTAAAATTCTGGGGATGGCAGGAATTTGTAGTCCAACTTCCCTTGCTTTTGTGTTAGTAATTCTACATTAAGGATCAGCCCATAGAAGAAGTGTCTTGCTTGCCTACAGCCACTGCATCAACCCGGAATCCTAGAAAGACTGCGGGGAGCACAAATCATTTAAGCCTCAGAGGAACAACCAAAAGACCTCCCCCATTGTTTGTTTTAACTGTGAAATATCAACTACCAAATAAACAAGAGAAGCAGAACAGACATACATTTACCATGGAGCTCAAGAAAAACATGATTTACCATAAATACATTTATGAGAGGGACACATTATCAAATGGGTACTTAGCATACCAACTCTGGCTCATGATTCAATTTGTCAAGAGGAAGCCACCTAATCTTAGTGCTCACTTGCATAGGTGGGAAAGTGTCACATTCAGATACACTTCCTGTCAATAGCCATTTTGGCTAGGGCTGATGAAGGAAGTATGAAATATTTCCTGAATGGCCTTTGGCTTCCCAACATTAGTTCAAACTTCATTATGGATATGCCAGCAAAATATGGGTTTCAGTTTCCTTACAAGTCAAGACTGCTCTTCAAGTCAGTTTCCTACAAAGAAGGAATCATAAGCTGGAGAGACACTGCAGCATGGGGACCACCTCAGCCTCGGGGGTCCCCACTGTGAAAGGAACATCAGAGTCCTTTGGGGATAAAGTAGAACCAGAAATACAATTGGGGCTGTGTCCACCAAACCAAAGGAGGATCAGTGGATGACACAAATATGCAACACCTGCAGTCATGTTTTTAAAAATATTTAAACAGTATGTTTTTATCTTTAAAATATACACAAAATTACTATTTGTACATTTCAGTGTATCTGATTTACTTTAGCTACCTTCAACTACATGGGGCAAGAATGTTTAAATAAATGAATATTGTGCATATGTCCAAAAAAGGAGCAAATTGTTTGATTGTTTGTGTGTGTACTTAGATAGATAATAAATACCAACCTGCGTTTATATTCTAGTATATCAACTTCTATTACCATGGGGACAACAATGCCATGTTTGTGCTTCCTTTTAGGATTATTTATATTTCAATAATTTGAAATATTTTTCAGGCATTACAAATGCTTGCATCTTTCCACATCCAAGAGAAGTAAGAGTCAGAGTCCTAAACTATTCTCACATTCCAGATTTTCCATTAACAATTTTATGGTTTCTTATCCATGACACCATTCTGACCCTTTAAAAAACTACAAGAGGGGCCCAGTAGTGGTTTTTTTTTTTTTTACAGTTTTGTTACTTAGAAGTACCTCATGGTGTAAAAGTGTATCTCTTGTGATAGTTCTCAACCCCATTCTAAGGAGCAATCCTATACATGTTTACTCAGGGAGTCAGCAGGAGCTTACTTCCAGGAAACACTCAATGTATCTGTCTTTGGGTTGCCTGACATTGCCTAGAAACTAAAAAGCTGACACTTATTCTTTTATCCATCCAGTTGCCTGAGGAAAATGTGCATATATCCTTAATCCTTGCATTGGTCAAGACCATGATCAAGCAGGAGGCCTAATGCAGGGAAACTTTTAACCTGTATACTAATTTATAGTTAAGGTTCATAATTGAATTTTACCTGCTCAGGCTAGAAGGTTCTTCCTTAATGACATGGTGAGTAGTACAAATCTCGGTCAATGGGTGGTCTTTGACACAAAGCTCCATTCTATTCCCTGGCAAATGTCTCCCTGAGCGGTAGTTAGTTAATAAACACACAGGAGTTGTGTTGGGAAAGGAAACGGACCTGAAGGGAGCAACAGGTAACCAGGGGAGGGACTGCCCGTCTGCCCGCCCTTCAGCTGCTTTCACTCAGTGGATCTGTGTTGAGTTTGCAACTGAAATACACCAAGAGTAAATGATGTCCACAACTCTTGACCCCAAATTGCTTCTTCTCCATCTCAGAAGACCCTAATTCCCTCACTGTGCTTACAGTGCACACGTCCTAACTGTTATTTTTGGACTGCTATGCTGAGACTCATCAGCTGCTCCGCCATTTTAAACTCTGTGTCAAAATTCCAGGCCCAAAATTAGGCCCACTGTCTATAAACATGGTTTCTCATGGTTCCAAAATGACTGATTTTCTCTAGAACATATAGCTCATCTTACATATTTTGGAGAACTATATTTTCATTTCTCCTGTGCATCTAGTCAAATTACAGTCACTCACCACTTCTATTTTCATGAACCACACACTTTTCAGGCCTGCATTTCTACTTCATTCTCACTTAAACACAGGCTGTCAATTTCTGTATAGACTGCTACATTTTCTCCCCTCAGCCCCAAATATTAATAGAAAGCTCCAAAATATTAATATAGAAAATATTTACATATTTTTTCCAAAATGGTTTTCTGTTTAGGGACTGTTTTAAAAAATGTGGATGAACGTTTAGCCATGTGAGCCCATGTAACAGAATGAAGTGGTACAACTCAGAAAAAATTGATATTGTCAACATGCAATGAACAAGTTCAACTGTGGAGCCCATCAGGCAGGACAGATAAAAATACTTTTTCACAACACACATTGTTAAACCATGGAATTCAGTGCCATGAACATCTGGTGGCCACATTGGCCTTAAGCGGCCAGATGAATTTGCAGTGGCTTCTAGTTATGAATGTTATATACATATCACCAGTCAAATGGAAATGCTTTTGTGTAGTGGGATGTATGAACAGATAACTCTGCCTACATGCCCTATTTATGAGGATATCATGTGGCTTCTATGAGAGGCAGAACACTTGACTACAGGCAGGTTTTTCACCATAGGCGTTAGGTCCTGGGGATCTAATAGTCAGGGTTATGACTGTGGTAGAGGCCAACCTGTCCCAACCATTCTCTCAATGTAATCCCTGTCCCTAAATAATAACCGGAAACATTCAAACTGAAGGACAAGAACAGAGCTGTTTGTCAGGGCAAATATATTAAATCTGTGAAAGCTCATTCTTCTCACCAGCCGGTTTTGTGACCCACCTCTCATATTGGTAGAAAAGGCAGGATATAACTAACAAACAAATATTGTCCTCTGCCTCAGGTATCTATTTAATTACCTTAACTAATATTATACCTTACTTTGGGTCCAAGGCAAAAATCAGTACTACTCAGCAACTAAGCTATGACAAAGCACTGCTGTTTTAGCATGTATGATTTATATTTAAATAGACAAGGAAAATAGGCATCCATGCATTCCATATTTGAACAACCCTTGCAGCTTTTGCAATTAACTGTCATATAGTGACTGTAAGACACTTTACTACCAATCTTGCCATCTGCTACAAGGACTCTGCTCTTAGAAAAGGGGCCAAAAGGAGACACATTATTCCTTGAAAGATACTCCCCTGCCAATACTTTGTATCCTAACATAAGCTTAGAAATGTTTATAGAACACTGACTGTTCATTCTGCAATATCAAGAATCTTTACTGCCCCTTATAGTGAAGGCCCATCTTCTAACGATGATGCATTTGACACATTCTGTAAAAAACAAGATATGCTGTTGGAAAAACATGATCAAATGTTTTTACCCATAACCACTTTTTGATAACAGTTCATATGATAGCTCAAAGTTATATTTAGATATACATATCATTAAACAATTACGCGCAGATTCTAAGTCTAGATATGTGTTCCTACACTTATCAGAAATCTTGTCACTGCTTAAAGTATGTAAATAGGCAGTGCTTCTCTGATCCAGCATTTGTTCTGAGATGCAGCTTGACTTGCTCTGTAAAGAAGGCTTGCTTCTATTACAATTTCATATTCTGTTTACTGATCCATTTTCATACATTTTTAGCGAACAGGGATAGATGAATGCTGATTCTCAGGTTCCTGAAAGAATGGCAACAAAATTGTCAACCCAAGTACTAAAAAGCAGATCTTCCTCATGAACTACTACTGCATATATGAGTTGTGCCACATTTCTGACTGCCAGGATATCTATCCACCCAGCAGTTGCACATTCAGACTCACCAAAGAAGATTCATGTCTGTGAAGGAGCAATGGAACTCCCGCTAGTCTCATCACTTTTGCCTGCTCTGCAGTGTTGCCTATATTGTGGGGTAAAATTATTTCTGAGGTATAATTATTGTCTTGTTTCCAAGGAGACATGGACAAATCCCTCTTCTGCATTGACTTTTATCTGATAATCAGATTTATAGCAGAATGGTAGCACTGTAACTGTTTTACCACACACACCTCATCTCTGTTTTCTACATGTGAGCATACACAGTTCTTTACTAGAGTTTTTCCAGGCTCTTTTCTGAGAAGACAGGATACTCAGTGTGTCAGAGCCAGGAAAAATGATTAAAGCACATACCAAGAAACTGGATACTTGAAATTTTGTATGCGTAAGCCAAGACACCCTGATAGGTGTCGGAAATTTGAAAATTAGACATTTCTCCCAAGGGAAAAGACAAAAGGTGTGTCAAAACAGTTACAGTGCTACCATTCTGCTATAAATCTGATTATCAGATAAAAGTCAATGCAGAAGAGGGATTTGTCCATGTCTCCTTGGAAACAAGACAATAATTATACCTCTAGAAAGAAATTCTACCCCACAATATAGGCAACACTGCAGAGCAGGCAAAACAATGCAGACAGCGGGAGTTCCATTGCTCCTTCACAGACATGAATCTTCTTTGGTGAGTCTGAATGTGCAACTGCTGGGTGGATAGATATTCCTGGCAGTCAGAAATGTGGCACAACTCATATATGCAGTAGTAGTTCATGAGGGGAAAATATACTTTGAGACAATTTCAGCAACAATCTTGTTGCCATTCTTTCAGGAACCTGGAATTCAGCATTCATCTATCCCTGTTCGCTAAAAATGTATGAAAATGGATCAGTAAACAGAATATGAAATTGTAATAGAAGCAAGCCTTACTTTACAGAGCAAGTCAAGCTGCATCTCAGAACAAATGCTGGATCAGGGGAGTGTCACTGCCTCTTTACATACTTTAAGCAGTGACAAGATTTCTGATAAGTGTAGGAACACATATCTAGACTTAGAATCTGCGCGTAATTGTTTAATGATATGTATATCTAAATATAACTTTGAGCTATCATATGAACTGTTATCAAAAAGTGGTTATGGGTAAAAACATTTGATCATGTTTTTCCAACAGCATATCTTGTTTTTTACAGAATGTGTCAAATGCATCATCGTTAGAAGATGGGCCTTCACTATAAGGGGCAGTAAAGATTCTTGATATTGCAGAATGAACAGTCAGTGTTCTATAAACATTTCTAAGCTTATGTTAGGATACAAAGTATTGGCAGGGGAGTATCTTTTCAAGGAATAATGTGTCTCCTTTTGGCCCCATCTTTGAGGAGCAGAGTCCTTATGACAGATGGCAAGATTGGTAGTAAAGTGTCTTACAGTCACTATATGACAGTTAATTGCAAAAGCTGCAAGGGTTGTTCAAATATGGAATGCATGGATGCCTATTTCCTTGCTATTTAAATATAAATCATACATGCTAAAACAGCATGCTTTGTCATAGCTTAGTTGCTAGTAAAGATACTAATTTTGCCTTGGAATGACCCAAAGTAAGGTATAATATTCACTAAGGTGATTAAAGAGACAACCTGAGGCAGAGGACAATATTTGTTTGTTAGTTATCCTGCCTTTCTCCCAATATGGGACACAAGGTGGGTCACAAAACCGCTGGTGAGGAAGAAAATCAGCTTTCACAGATTTAATATATTTTCCATTTATGACAAACAGCTCTGCTTCTTGTCCTTCAGTTTGAATGTTACCCGGTTATTATTTAGGGACAGGGATTTACATTGAGAGAATGGTTCAGGGACAGGTTGGCCTCTACCAGCATCATAACCCTGACTAGATCCCCAGGAGCCTAACGCCTATGCTGGATCAGACCAAAGACCTATCTAGTCAAGTGTTCTCCTCTCATAGAAGCCACATAGATGCCTGCAAGAAGTCCATAAATAGGGCATGTGGGCAGAAGTTCCCATCTGTTCATACATCCCAGCATCAGCTGATACACAAAAGCATTCCATCTCTTGAACTGGTGATGATGTATATAACATTCATGACTAGAAGCCACTGCAAATTCATCTAAGCCGCTTTTAGGCCAATGTGGCCACCAGGAGTAAATCTAGTGGCACTGAATTCCATGGTTTAACAATGTGTGTTGTGAAAAAGTATTTTTATCTGTCCTGCCTAGATGGGCTGGCAGATCTGAACTCTTGATTTGCATGTCGCATGTCAATTTTTTCTCAGTTGTACCACTTCATTCTGTACATGGGCTCACATCACTAAATGTTCATCCACATTTTTAAAACATCCCCTAAACAGAAAACCATTTTGGAAAAAATATGTAATATTCTATATTAATATTTTGGAGCTTTCTATATTAATATTTGGGGCTAAGAGAAGGGGAGAAAATGTAGCAGTCTATTACAGGAATTCGCACCTCCTGTTTTAAGTGAGAATAAAGTGAGAATAACCTCTGAAAAGTGTGTGGTTCATCTCGATTCAAAGTGGTGAGTGCATAAATATAATTAACTCATGGCAGGAAATAAAAATGTAGTTTCGGTCTCTAAGATGAGCTTATATGCATATTCACATTTCTAGAGAAAATAGTCATTTTGGACCCATAAGAGAAACCATGTTTATAAAGAGCATGGGCCTAAGTTTGGGCCTAAAATTGTTCACAGAGTTTAAGAAGTGGCGGGCACCTATGATGAGTCTCACATAGCAGTCCAAAAAGTGGCAGCATTTAGGACGTCTGGGCTGCTAAGCTAGGCACGTCAAGGAGATTGCAGTTCTTGCTAAATCAAGAGAGTAAGAAGCAATTTCAGTCAGGGTTGGATGTAAATGCATTTTTGTTCTTGGTGTATTTCAGTTGCAAACTGAGCACAGATCCACTGAGTGAAAGCACAGCTGAAGGTGAACGGGGCCGGGCAGAACGGGCAGTCCCTCCCCTGGTTACCTGTTGCTCCCTTCAGGTTTTAGCGTTTCCTTTCCCAACACAACTCCTGTGTGTTTATTAACTAACTACCGCTCAGGGAGACATTTGCCAGGGAAAATAATGGAGCTTTGTGTACAAAGACCAGCCATTTGAGCCGGATTTCCTTCTACTACTCACCATGTCATTAAGGAAGAACCTTCTAGCCTGAGCAGGTAAAATTCAATTATGAACCTTAACTATTTCAATTTAATATCTGTGTACCAGGTTAAAAGTTTGCCTGCATTAGGCCTCCTGCTTTTGATCATGGTGTTAATAACCAATGCAAGGATTAAGGATATATGCAACATTTTCCTCAGGCAACTGGTAGTGTAAAAAGAATAAGTGTCAGCTTTTTAGTTTTATGTATCTGTTGGCAATGCAGCAATATGCAAAGACAGATACATTGAGGCTCAGTTTCTATACCCATGTTCCTGGAAGTAAAAGTCCTCTGACCTAACTTCTGAGTAAACATGTATAGGATTACCTTCAATGGGGTTAGA
Organism: Iguana delicatissima; assembly: GCA_948472985.1. Classification (NCBI taxonomy): domain Eukaryota; kingdom Metazoa; phylum Chordata; class Lepidosauria; order Squamata; family Iguanidae; genus Iguana; species Iguana delicatissima. Next base: position 3,344 of record CAOKZL010005041.1, on the reverse strand, counting down.
ACTATCACAAGAGATACACTTTTACACCATAAGGGCAATTTAAGTAACAAAGAAACTGAAAAAAAAACCACTAAGTTACTGGGCCATTTGTTTGTAGTTTTTTAAAGGAAAAATTAGTACCGGTGTCATGGATAAGAAACCATAAAATTGTTAATGGAAAATCTGGAATGTGAGAATAATTTGCAGATTATTCATCTTTGACTTCTTTCTTGGATGTGGAAATAATGCAAGCATTTGTAATGTCTGAAAAATATTAGAATTATTGAAATATAAATAATCCTAAAGGAAGCACAAACATGGCATTGTTGTCCCCATGGTAATGAAGTTAATATGTCCAAGAGTATAAGAACGCAGGGTTCATATTATTATCTATCTAACTACACACAAACAATTCAAACAATTATACTCTTGGACATATGCACAATATTGATTTATTTAAACATTCTTGCCCCATGTAGTTCAAGGTAGCTAACAAAAAATCAGATACACTGAAATGTACAAAATAGTAATTTTGTGTATATTTTAAAGATAAAAACATACTGTTTTAAAATATTTTTAAAAACATGACTGCAGGTGTTGCATATTTGTGTCATCCACTGATCCTCCTTTGGTTTGGTGGACACAGCCCCAATTGTATTTCATTCTGTTTCTGTGTTTTCCCCCAAAAGGACTGTATGCTGTGGAATCTTGCCTTTTCAGCTTCTCAGTGGGGACCCCCGAGGCTGGGGTCCTGATGCCATCCTGCAGGTATGTCTCTCCACTTATGATTCCTTCTTTGCCTAGGAAACTGACTTGAAGAGCATGTTTGTGGCGGGAAGAGAGAAAAGTTAAAAGGAAACTGAAACCCATATTTTGCTAGCCATATCCATAATGAAGTTTGAACTAATGTTGGGAAGCCAAAGGCCATTCAGAAATGTTTGGATTACTACCCTTCATCAGCCCTAGCCAAAATGGCTATTGATTAGGGATGATGGGAATTGTAGTTCACTTGTGTCTGAAGATGAAAGATGACACTTTTCCCACCTATGCAAAAGTGAGCATGAAATTTAGTGACTTCCCTCTCTTGACAGAGAATCAACTATATTTGTAACAAGCCAGTTTGGTATGCTAAGTACCCATTTGATCATGTCTGCCCTCTCATAAATGTATTATGCCAGTAATCATGTTTTTCTGAGCTAGTGGTAAATGTATGTCTGTTCTGCTTTCTCTGTTTATTTGGTAGTTGATATTTCACAGTTAAACAAACAATGGGGGGAGGTCTTTTGGTTGTTCCTCTGAGGCTTAAATGATTTGCTGCTGCCGCAGTTCTTCCTTCACGGCTTGGGGTTCTTTCTCCGGGTTGATGCAGTGGCTGTGCACGCAAGACACTTCTTCTATGGCTGATACTTAATGTCAAGATTCAGTAGAATAGAAGACGAACCATCTCTGACACAAAAGCAAGGGAAGTTGGACTACAAAATTCCTCCCATCCCCAATAATTTTAAACATTTCATTTGGCCTAAATGTTACAACCTCTGACCTAGAATATCACTTTTTTGGGATAAAAGTGCCTCTGGTAGCATTTGGGGTTGCCCTTGTCTTCATTTCCTTCCTCTCTCTTTTGAATGGAAAGGAGACCAAAAATTTAATGGTCTCTTAAATGCCATTATGGGCCATTCAGCCTGACAATCCTTGCCGCTGTGTTTTGGCAGCCTCTGTGCACATGTTTTGCATGCAGAAAGTTCATGCTCTCCCATCTCCAACTAAAAGGATATCTCATAGCAGGTCTCTGCCTGAGCTGTTCTGCTGTCAGAGTAGGGATTACTGAACTAGCTGGGCCTGGATGCTGTTGATTCAGTACCAGGTAGCTTCATAGATCCCTAATCCTCCTCCATCTATCCCTTGCTTCTTTCTTGTGAAGTGAGGCTGAGCATCTGCTGAAGTTAAAAGCAATGGGACAAGAAATGTGTGCATCAGTGTTGTTGCAATCTTAGAAGTCACCCCCTCCAATGCCACTTTGTAAAGGAGAAGCAGCAGTTGGGGTTTCAGCTTCCAGGACACAAGGTGGAATCAAGGAACATGCACTTCTTCTCTTAGGTCTTTGTAATGATTTATCACATATCAGTCCAAAATTGAGCTTACCCTAGCATGTGTTACAGTGTTGTCCAGCTGTCATTCAGGGATTATGCCCAGCAATGTAAAACTCTCAGAATCACACCTTCCACATACTTTACAGCTTTGCCACACTTCCTAGGGCATACCACTAGATCTGACATGACTTCACTGTAATCTACTAAAAGTACCCGCAGTGGGAGTAAAACATCACCTTTGTTATAACTTAAGAGAATGAAGAATATTCTGCAAGCTTTTTTCCAATCTAAATTCAAGATGGGTGTTAAAAATAAATAAATATAGTGGGTACTTTCCATCTAGCTAAATTTAAAATATAGAATCATAGAAATGTAGAGTTGGAAGAGACCACAGGGGCCATCCAGTCCAACCCCCTGCCATGCAGGAACACCCTCAAAGCACTCCCGACAGATGGCCATCCAGTCTCTGCTTAAAAACCTCCAAGGAAGGAGACTCCACTATACTCCGAGGCAGCATGTTCCACTGCCGGACAGCCCTGGCTGTCAGAAAGTTCTTCCTGAGGTTCTTTATCATCCAGCCTGAATTAGGCTTCCATGTAACTTGAATCTGGAATAATTTCAGACTGAATTGTGAAGATTGTTATATGTTTCTTTTGACCCTAGCAGGTCAAACTATTACCTATGCAATCTTAATTTTTTTACTGTTACTTTACATTGCTTGTGCAATCAGGCTGGCCCTGCAATTTTGCTGAAGCAGCCACTCATGAATAATAAAATAATAATAATAAAATTTATTTCTATCTCTGTGCCTTTGAAATGGATCGAGGCGGCATTACAAAACATATAAATATTAAAACATCAAAATGTAGCCCACCCTCCCACTCACCAACCCTACCATCCCCCCAACACACCAACTATTAAAACAGATTAAAATAAAATTAAAACTAAAAGTTAAAAACAAAACAATTAAAAACAATTAAAAACAAAGGGACAATTGATGAGAGGCAGTGGAACACTAGTCTGGAAGGCCTGTCGGAAGAGACAGTCTTGACTGCTTTTTTAAAGCAGTCAAGACTGGTAATGTGCCGGGTCTCCTCCGGAGGCCATTCCATAACCTGGGAGCGACTAAGGTCTTGGGTAACCGCAGCCAACCTAGTTCTGATTGGCTGCAGTAGATTCCTCCCAGAGGACCTTAATGTGCGGGGCGGATTATATGGGAGAAGGCGATCCCGCAAGTAGAGCAATACGTAACTGAACGAAGTACATACAAAACAC
>CAOKZL010005040.1:0-14410 GCA_948472985.1 Iguana delicatissima | reverse complement strand
GCATTTACAGGAATGAGGCAGAGCCAAAAGAACCCCAAGTTGTTTTCTCTGAGGACTGGGTAAAAAATAAGGCTACCTCCCCAGATGAAGTGAAAACATGGCTTTTTAACTAAAGCCTTTGGAGCCTGATTCCTTTATTCCAAAATATGTAGACACACCATTTTAAACTGCGGTCACACTAAAGAGGCAAAGACCGTTCTAGGTTCATGCCTGGCATGCCCAAAAGACTTGACCACCATGTAACCGATGGTTTCATCGGAGAGAAAATATTAGTGATCTGCTAAAAGCGGGAGTGAGATATTCATTACCTGCTGACCGACCGTATCTCGGAGAAGAGAATTATTTGCTATCTATATATTTATTGAGCCAGAGGTTCACTGGATGGAAACGTAGAAGTCCGAGTCTAAGGGCGGAAACCCCACTTGACTTAGGTCTGACCAAATAGCCCGCTATCATGTATCCAAGGAAAACCTTGGGAAAAGCACATATGTACATTTGAACTGGACTGGACACAACTTTGACACCTAGTGAGACTAAATGTCTCCTGGATGAGGTTAGTGATCACAATCACAGGAACTACAAAGCTGAGGTCTATCTCCATAACTCAATTCCGGTTCTTTCCAGGAAAGGGTCTGCCCCCCAGGCATGTTTTGCACTATAATTGGGTCTCATTTTGGGGCTTTCACTGGCTAGGTTTCTCTCTTCTTTTTCTTGGGACAACTTTTGCCTTTGACTAGCAGTCTTCTTCTTCTCTGCTTGTTACCACCGCGATCTGGCCTGGCCTTGGTGAACCAAAGATATCATTTTGATATCACAATTCGGCCCTCTGCCAGCAGCCAAGTGTTTGTGAGGTCCCGCTGAACAAGCGCAAAGCTAGGCATGGATGATACTTGTTGCTCCTCTCAAACACCAGATATTGCCAGATCCGCTTCAGGGGGAGACCTCCCGATACAAACACCTCAATTACAAATGCACAGTAAAACAAAAGGACTCTCTGCTGGAGAGAACACCCTGGCGAGCTGGGCACTTACGGCCGAGCTAGCCGCATCTACATACCGGCCATACTATTGTCAAATCGGCATATAATTCAATCATGTAATTTCTGACCTTTCGGAGGCTTTGTCTCCAGTCCAAAACTTATTGTTCTCACCAGAGACCAGACTAGCCTGCAGTCGTTCTTTTCCCTATAAAAATCCCCCATTCTGAGAGCTCTTTGGAACTCTCATCGGACCTTGCTGAATATCACTTGCTGAAATCACTTGAAGCTCCCATCGGATCTCTTTCTCACCTCGCTGCCAGTCGTCTCAGCAGATTCCCCTCGGCCCCCACGCCGGGTTTCCTCCTCTTCAATTGGTGTCTCCAGGACGTCGGACAGGTGGCGTATTGCCCATTCCCCAAATTGTCTTCCTTTCCTTTCCTAGTTAGGAGTGTGCTTGTGCTTGTGTTTTTATTATTTTGTGTTCAATAAATACTGTTAGTATTTTGAAACCGTTTGACTCCTCACTGACCCGAACCGGTATACATAGGATCCCGCTGCTTTGCCCTGCCTCTCGTTAGCCAAGAGAGTGCTCCAGCTAATTTCCCCATCTTGCTTGTTGTTCTTTGGTTGTTTGGGCGCCCCTCCCGGGTAACATGCTGATCTATCTCTGCTTTCCTTCTCTTAATTTTTGCTGTTCTTAAGACTTTCAAATTCAGCAGTCCTTGTGCGCTAGTGTGATTGATTTGCGTGTGTGTGATGAAATCCTGCCAATTTTACTAAATAAAATACTTTCAACTGGACACTTGACTTCTCTCTCTTGTGCAGTCTGACCCCAAAAACATAAGGAGAAAGATCTCACTGCGCTGCCCTGCCTCCTGCTTTGCTAAGCAGTGCTCTGCTAATTTCCCCAAACTTTGTATTTTCAGAGCAATCCAGGTGTCCCCCAGGGACCCCCAAAGTCAGGGTAACAACCAGTAGGGTGTCTTCCAACAGAAGCCTTTATTGATTTATTGCACAGTAAAAGTCTGGGCAATGGGGCAAATCCAGAGCTCAGACAAAGAGTTTACAGTCCTTTAAATATACTTTTGCCGCATTATTTGATTGGTTACAAGTTTAGGATACACTACTTGATTAGTTCCCAAAACCAAACCTGATTTGACCTAGTTGGTTCTTGAAAGCAAAACCTGATTGGTTAATTGATATCTCGTTGTCATTGTCCCACCATTCTTCCTTTAGCTCATACCTATAACATGCGCCAGGTCATAATGACACTCGGGCATTTCCGTTCTAGACTGTTGTAGTGCTATTATTCCTTTTCCAACATCCTCTGGAATCCTGGGCTTTGCAGTTTAGGGAGGGGCCTTGAGAATTCCTAGCCAGAGAACTCTTTGGCCCCTGGAAACGACAACCCCCAGAATTCCACAGCAGGTTGAAACTGGAATGATAACATTATGAAAGCATAGTGCAAACAATCTACTGCACTAATCTACGATCTACTAAGACCTCTTTGATCATCCTTGTTAGGTATAACCTAACACTTCAAGCTTATTAGCCACACAGGCAACTGTTGGCCTGCAGCTCATTAACTTCTTAGATAGTTGTTGGCTCATTTTCCTCTTTTTAGTTTCAATGCTATTTCAGCAAAGCTCCGATTAACTATTTTAGCACAACAAATGAAAAAAATATTAACCACTTTAGTAAAGCTACCTTTCATTTTCTATAGCCTCCTTTACCTCCATGCCAACATTTGAGCAAGTGCATCTGGTGTAAGATGAATGTCTAGCCAAGAAGGCCCCCATCTGCAAGCTGCAGAAGCCTTTATATTGGTACACATTAATCTGGCCTCAAAATCAAGGCTGGTTTTCAGGAGACCCTCTGCTCTTGAGGAATCTGATGTCTGGCACCTAGTGACTCAGTACAATACTGCAATCTAAAGACGCACTTACAGAGTTATCAACAAATTTGGAAAGCATGATTCCTTTAATAAGCACAACAAATTTTGGGTTTTTACATTATAATATTAATGCACACACATTAATGTTATGGTTATAGGTGGAAGACAAATTGCATACACGCACGCACACATTAATGTTATAGTTACAGGTGGAAGACAGATAGCAAATCAAAGCAATTCTACTGGTTGCTTGGTTGCTTTGCTGCAGAGCAAACTTAAACAGCCTTAGGAATTATTGATGACTTCCCATTATTGTTGCTTTTTCAGAAGGATTCATGAAAGAAAAGCCAGGAAAATCTTGATTAATTTCTTTGCCTCACTGTCATTTCCGTCACATATTTCTTCTCTGAATAAGGACGAGATGGGGCATGAGCTAAACAAACGAGAGAAACGGAGAAAGATTTACGGTACAGATGTGCTCAGGGCTCCCAATTCATTCTGGAGTCTGATTCAGGAACTTGGATCAGAGCCTGGTTTGATCTGTATTCATCTGATCTGTATTCATCTGGACCCAACCTAGACCTTGAATCCATATCAAGATTTAAAAATTTGGATCAGTAGTCCATTCTCACTGATTTCTACTAGGAAACACAGAAAAGGGTTATCATTTTTGAAAATTTTTCCCATTTATGTAAAATTTGGAGACTCTAAATTGGGAACTAACTTAGCCCAATTACAAACAGTGTGTCCTTGTGGTTTGAGTGTTAGACTATGACCTTGGAGATTGGAGTTTAATTCCCTGCTTGGCCATGGAAACCCACTGGGTGACCTTGGGTGTGTCACACACTCTCAGCCCCAGAAAACTCTGTGATAGGTTTACCTGAGGGCCACCACAAGGAGCAAACAACTTGAAGGCACACAACAACAGCAACACTCAGCATAGGTGTGGGTGCTAGGCATCGGAAAACTTTGCTTTTTTGCAAGAATGAAAATGAGTTGTAGTATTGATGTTGCATTTCACATTGCTGTCTTGGCATGCAACTCTTGAGAAGGTGACTAGTTCATCTCTTGGGGCACCCACTCACTCCCCAAACCCCCATTATTCCCTCCCCAAATTTGGCCTAATCAATTGCAGCCCTACCCGCACCTCAAGTTAACATCCAAAACCAGGATTCAACAATCTGCTTTGTATTTCAAGTAACCCCACAGAATTTGGGGAGAGAAAACTGGCCTCGAGGCTTTTTACACTTCTGTACCATTATCTTCTTCCCTCTGCATAGCTCTGGGGCCAATGGGTTGGATACATGTTTATTACAAATTTGAGGAGGCCTTTAAAGTCATCCTCAAATTTGTTTGCTCCCTAATGCCTCCAAAGTCCACTAGGAGGTAGGGAGCATTTTTGTCACCTTTTGGCTCTTCCCCCACGATGTGAATAGAAAGTGACTTCTCTTCGCTTCCTGTTGTTTAAAAATGTATCTCTTCAGCCTAAAACAACCTGGGTGGTGTCCCTAAAACATAGTAATAATCCTCCATCACCCACAAGAGGGAATTTGGAGGCCAAAGAAAATTATTTCCACTTTGCAAAGATGTGTGATGAGGGGTGGGGCCCTCCAAGTTCTCTTGGGGAGCTAATGGGGGCCCCCTATCTTTCCACAGTTGCTTTTTCCTGATTTAAGGAGACAAAAATCCCAATCCACTCTTGAGGTCAGGTCGCAGTGCTTCCCTGTCATAATATTGAACATGCAAACGTGTCATAGGTACATTACATGGTCCATATCGCATATCCTGCTGAATGCTATGGTTGCTGTCATGTATGAGGAATTATGTGCAAAAATCTGTTGAATTGCTATAAAGTGCCAGACAAGGGGAAGGGAGCAGGGGAGCAAAAATGGGAAAATAAGTGCGAAGCGTGTTTTGAGAATGAAGTGGTGTTGCCATAATGGAGACGGCTGAGGAAACTAATCAACAGCTGCTCGGGGTCAGGAGAGTCTGGGAAAAGTAGCAGCCTTGGGAAAACAGGGCAAAGCTTTACTAACCAATGGAAGCTTAGTGCGCACAAATTTGTAAAAGATTGCCTGGAGGAAAATGTGTGAGTGCTGTAGGATTCGGTTCTCGCAACTTCTGTGGAAGTGTTCAGTTGTTACCTATGACCCTCTGTTGAATATCATCTCCCACGAACTTCAGAGGGTGTTCTTTGGAGCCAGGACGGTCCCATACATGACACCTTAACAGCTCCAGAGTGAGGCACTTTCAGGATAATTCTGGTTCCAAACTGTCAGTTCTAGGAACTTGGTGATGCTTTGGGCACATAACACACTGGTACTTGCTTACAATCATAGTTTGTCTGCTCTCTGCTCCTTCCTGTCCCCACGACAATGACAACGAGGGCAACAATTGCTACAACCCCAAGGACGACCATTCCCACTGCAACGCCCATAGTTGCAGAACCTAAAAAAGAGAAAGCAAAAAGCAACACCACATCAATTGTCACATTAGCTCTTTCACATGAGGCACACATGCCATGTTAATCATATTTTAAATGTCATGGCTCCATCCTATGAAATCCTGGGATGTATAGTTCCATCAGTTAATTAGAATACTCAGTTAGTCAGTGCTCTAGTGCCTCATGAAACTACAAAACCCAAGATTCTGTAGGGGACAAATGTAAGTAAAGTGGAAACAAAGCTCTGTAATAATGTAGTATGAAAGAAACCTGCCATGGCTCCAACCTATGGAATCCTGGGATTTATAGTTTCAGGAGCCACTGCAGTTCCCTGGCAAAATCTTCATGAAACTACTAATTCCAGGATTCTATACGAGGGAACCAAGTGGGATCTAACTGCTATAACAGTGTAGCGTGGAAAAGGACCCTAAATCAATGTAAACCCCAAGAAAGCCTTTCCTGAAACAGGAAGTGCCTTCCAATCACTTCCTGTTGTTGAAAAGCGCTTCTCCTGTGGCTCGTATGGCCCAGGAAGGCCCAAAAACATGATGAAAACACCCCTGAGGATGTCTGGAGGCATTTGAGGTCATTTGTAGGTGGCGGCGTTTGCGGCGGGAGAGTGCAGACTCCGAGGTCTCTGGCAGCACCAGCCGAGCCCCCTGGCCTTCCGCACCACCCCGGCTCCAAGCGGAGGGCAATCCACCAGTGAGGCACCAACACTGGGAAAGCCCTGCTCCCACTCCTCCCACGGCAAAAGTCTTTTCCCAGGACTGGGGAAGGTTTGGTCTCACAGTTCAGCCTGTATTCCTCTCGCTTTGGCGGAGACCCTTCCTCAGCATCACTGCCACAATTGTAGGACTTTGTCTCCCGATGGAGGCAGGGAGGGATGTCTCCCTGTTTTGGGGCAGAGCGAGGGAGCCGCCTCAGGGGCCACACCTACAGTTTGTGCTATTAAAAGGCAGCGGCGGCAGCAGCCAGATGTGGAGTTCGCTCTCTGGGAATAGTGGCTGGAATCCTATTGGGGACTTTTGTCTGCAGGAATTAGAAGTGTGCAGTTCCAACCCCAGTGAATGTGGTCGGGCCAACTGTATTCCTAGGAGCCTGCCCATCTTGTGAGATCTGCTGGGGAAGCCGTTCTCTCAATCCCACTGTTCCTTACAGGCACCTCCGGCAGGAACGCAGGAGAGGGCCTTCTTGGTGGTAGCTCCCAGGTTCTGAAGCTCCCTCCCTTGAGAAGCTGGATGGGCCCCGTCCTCGCCTTCCTTCCCTAGGCAGGGGAAGACTTTTTTGTCCTGCTGGGACTTCGAGGGCTGAGTGCTTGAGAGAAAGGGGCCTTTCATGGGCCATGTTGTTTGGTTCCTCTTTTTAATGGTTACGCTTTTAATCTTGACAGTTTAATTGAAATTGTAACTCTTGCCCAATGCAGGAGTTTTTACTCAAGATGCTCATCTAGCCAAACTCGGTTCTAAGGAAGAACTGAGAGCGAACCGCTGGGAAGGGAAGAGGTGGAAAAAACATCCGTAAGAGTATCAGTATCAGGGGATCAGATAGGTAGACAAGGAAAGAGAAGACTCTGGCTCCCTCTGGCTGTCAAACCCTCTTCCTCTTGCCCTCTCTGAGGCCTTCTGGACTCTTCATTGCTAAGCGCTGTTGCACTTCTCACGCCACGGACCCTCCGGGCAGTCTTGCGAAAGCCTACAAAACGCTTCTCAGAACAAACTAATTCAACTCATCAAACAAAATGGGTAGGACTACAAAGGAAACCAGTTCTCTTACAATTATCAAAATATTTTTAAGGACAAACTTGTGATGTAGTAACATATGTTCTTCATTATTTATTTAGTCATATATGTACCATAGAGAGGAAGCATCTTGAGCACTGGACTATAACCCTGGGGCCAGGGTTAGATTCTCTGCTTGGCCATGGGTGACCCTGGGCTCATCACACACTCTCAGCCCCCAGAAAAACCCGTGATAGGTCACCTTAAGGCCTTTCCGCACAACACTGTTATAGTGCTATGATTCCACTTTCAACATCCTGTGGAATTCTGGGGTTTGTAGTTTCCTGAGACCCAAGAGCTCTCTGGCTGAGAATTCTAAGGCCCCTCCCTAAACTGCAGTCCCCGGATTCCAGTTGAAAGTGGAATAATACCACTGTAACAGTGGAGTGCAGAAAGGCCCTTAGAGTCACCCTAAGTTGGAAAGGACTTGAAGGCACACAACAGCAACATGAGCCTTCATTGGCTTCCCAAAATCTTCCCAAAGACCTAGGGGCAAATGGACTCTTGGTTAAGGCGTTTTGTCCTGGAGGAACCTCTCTGGGGCAGCCAGAGGCTTCTGTGTCAAAGGTGCAGTGAATCTGCTCTCCGTTTTACCCCAAGCTCTGTCCCTGAAATAGGTTCAACCCCTTGGCTGGCTCCTTTAAGGTCTAGAAGAAAAGCAAGTGGGAGTTTGCTACCACCATGCCAACTAGGTCTCCCTTCTGGCCTCAGAATCCCACGAGGACATCCGGGGGGGCACCCCCAGTCCCAAGCAAGCAGCTATCATGCCTTTCCCTCTCTCAGGGATTCTTGGTGCTGAAGAAATCTATGCATGGCACTGAATGTCCCCAGTGGTTGGGAAACACGAATCCCCTTCTTTTAAAAAAAAAAAATATTCAAAACAATAAATTAAAGCTTTGTAAAATATACATCTTCCAAATTTCCTTTTCATAAAGGTTAACACTCTTCTCCCCCACCCCACCCCTGGATTTCATTTTTGTCTGTTTTCCCCAGATCACACTTTCTTTTAAATCTAATCATACAACCTCATTGATATGGATTATACTTTTCTTAGCAACTTATGTTCGTAATGGTTTGCACATTTAAATAAACGTTATTCGGGAGCTGGAACGGCCCCTCCCATCAGCACCCTGACTTCTCTCTTCTGCCGGGATCTTCTGAGCCAAATGTTTCTAAAGAAAGGGCCTTGAAGAGAAAGGCTGTACTCTTTTTTTATGAGATTGTTTTAAAACACTTTTTTATTCATTGGACTGAAACTCCGGTTCAAACCTGAGGGCCTTTTTCCAATGTCCCGATTTGACAGCAGCAGTCTCAGTTCATCCTCCACCATCCCACTTTTTCAGATGCTTCTAAGATGTTCCAATTTATTTCTCTTCCTCCTCTTTTCTCCCTTTATTCTCATCTTACTTCAGTTTCCCGAAATTGAGGCCATTTCTTTCTCTTTGGCCATTTCTGCATTGTGCTTTTATAGTGCTATGATTCCACTTTCAACATCCTTGAAATCCTGGGGTTTGCAGTTTAAGGAGGGGCCTTTCGACTTCCGAGGAGGTTGAAAGTGGAATGATAACACTGTAACAGTGTAGAATCATAGAAGCATAGAAATGTAGAGTTGGAAGAGACCCCAGGGGCCGTCCAGTCCAGCCCCCTGCCATGCAGGAACACCCTCAAAGCACTCCCAACAGATGGCCATCCAGCCTCTGCTTAAAAACCTCCAAGGAAGGAGACTCCACCACACTCCACTGAGGCATCGTATTCTACTGCCGGATAGCCCCGACCGTCAGGAAGTTCTTCCCGAGGTTCAATGGAATCTCCTTTCCTGCAGCTTGAATCCATTGCTCCTTGCCCTGGTCTCTGGAGCAGCAGAAAACAAGCCCTCTCCCTCCTGTAGTGTAGTGAGGAAACGGCCTCAGTTCAAAATGCAGAAGTGGTTTGCACTCAGCTAACTCAGTGAGAGAGGAAAGGGCAGAGTCTTGCCCTTCGCACACCCAGCGCGTGAATTGTAGACTTTCTCTGCTTAAACGTGTAGCGCTGCGTGTTTTTCCTTGCACCCCGTTCCTGCCTGACCGCACTCTGGAGCTGCTCGCTTGCACCTGTGACGTGACGGAGGGCGCACTCTCTCAGAGAGCCAGGGGGTTCTGTAGTGGTTTCAACACTGGACTACAGTCCTGGAGACCAGGGCTCAATTCCCTGCTCGGCCACAGGAAACCCACTTGGGCGTGTCACACTCTCTCAGCCCCAGAAAATCCCGTGACAGGGTTGCTATAAGTCACAAACAACCCGAAAGCACACAACAGCAACAGCAACGCTCTCTCAGGGTGTCTCCCCCGTCTTTCCCCTACCGCCCGCCTCACCCGGCTGGCCTCTTACCTTTTCTTCCACCGCTTTGTCCGCTGGAACCCAGCACCCAGACGGTCTCAGAGATGCAGGAGATGCAGCATTCCTGCAAGCATACACTCTAAACCATCCGTGGCTGGCTCTTCCCACTCCTCCCAAGGAACCAATTGGATCAAGAGAAGCATCAAAAGAGGGTGGGAGGGGGAGACTGTCAGAGGCAAGAGAGGAGTCAAAGCCATGGCAACACAACCACACCTCCAGCATCACATCCTTTCGTTTTCTGATAAATCACAACACTTATTTCTCCTTCTCTCTCTCTTCAGTTTCTCTTTCGCAGAACCTGCTTACATTTCCAGAGAGGTCATAGGTTCTTTTTTTCTTTTTCTTTTTTTTAACCTCAAGGCTGGTTAAAAAAAATAGGTGCTCCCTTCCTGGGCCAGGTAAAAACGTGGCTTTCTGGCTGCAGCCTTTGGAGCCTGATTTGTTGATTTTCAGTAGTGTGGCCGCATGATTGTTAACCTTTCTAGCCTGTTTAATGTTCTCACTCAACGCTCCACATTTGCAGGGCTGACTTGCATGGATTTGATTATCGGAGAGTTTTCTCCAACCCCTGCCACCCCCACCCCCACCTCCGGTGCTTCTTTGCCAGGGGAACCTTCCCTCTTGGTGGCTCTGATTAGGCTGCACAGCCCTCTTAAAAATAGCAATAGCTTGCCTATTTCTATATCGTTAATCAGCTAAGCGCTCTCGCTAAAAACATAAGTTTTCTCTGCCCAGGCAAAACAGGAAGGGAGGGGCTGATGGAAACCTTGATCTGTAGGAACACAGACAGCTGTTTCTACAGTTTCTCCTTAACTTCCCCTCCTCTCCTGTGCGTTTTGATTTTGCTGGGAGTTTCTCCCCGTGCAAACAGGGAGAGAGGGGTAGTGGTACAACACTCCTTTCTTTCCCTTCCTTTCCTGTGCATTTTGCTCACCAGAGAACTAACAGATTTTTTCCTGAAAAATACCCCTTGAAAAGTGGGGTGTGTCTTATATGCGGGTGTGTCTTATATGCGGGTGTGTCTAAATAATACTTATTTTCCCAGTCTACGAAAGGATGGAAGGCTGAGTCAGCCTGGAGCGCAGCAGGATCAAACTCACAACTTTGTGGCTGCAGTACCAGCATTTAACCACTGCGTCACCAGGGCTCCTAAAACCTTGGTCCTCCTCCTCCTCCTCCTCCTCCTCTTCCACCAGCCACTGCCTGGCCAGCTAAAGGTGGCTCACAGCCCAATTTCCCATAAACCGTCCTGATGCCCCACCTAAGGGAGGATAAGGGTCAGAGAAAGGAAATCTAGGGCCCCCATCCTTACCCACCCCTTTCCCCCTCTTTTCCGTGACCTTGCTTGAACCCTGGGTGCCCACTCTGCCCAGCATGCCTCGGCCCCCTTCCCACAGACAAAGTTCTGACAAAGTTCTGCTACGACTCTGAAGGCTGGAGGCATATCTAGCATAAACGGCGCCTGGGGCAAGCATGAACGTTGAGTCCCTTCCTCCAGGGCCACTTCCTCTTCCTCCTTCCTTTTCCGCCCAGGACATGATCCCTCCTGTATTCCTTGAACCAAATAAATAAATAAAAACTGGATTCGACAAACTTGATCTGAAGGAGAGACGACTCAATGGTCATGCAGTGGCTGAGCTGCCTGTGGACACACGCGATGTGTTGTTTGGCTCTTCTTTTTAATGGCTGTGCTTTGAAATGCTTTCAATCTTATTGGCACTTTAATAGTAACTCAGGCTGTTGAACCCTCTTTCTGCTGCCCTCTCTACTGGTTGTTCTTTTAAATGCTTTTAATTTTATTACCAATTGAATCCTAATTTTTAACTCTTGTACAAGGTAAGATTGTTGGGTTTTTAGCTGCATCTGTTTTCCCTTGTTCAGTGTTATGTTATGAATATCCTCCTTCTCAGGAGTATCTCGAGGCCCTCTAATTTGGATTTAGGGTCCCCATAGTGTATTCCACCTCTGGGTCCCTGCTGCCTTGGATCTATAGCTGGCTTGTCTGAAAGGGTTTCCGATAGCAGTAAGGCAGGCAGAATACCCCAAATCCCCAGCAATGGTTGGGAGAGCTCTGAGGCCACTAAGGTGCTGACTCCCCCTCTGACTTTTAGTCGGAACTTTAAAGGAGCTTGAACCCATTTATACAAGGTTATGCACATTGAACAGCTCTTTGAAAGTTCAGACTAAAACTCAGAGCAGATTTTCCACTCCACTGGCTCTACTCTGAGGTCACCAGGAGCCCCACTGCGGCCCCTGAGCCTTCCACAGTGTTACCACGGCATTCTGGTCTGGTTTTTGGTGAACTAAGATATCATTCTGATATCATAATTTGGCTCTTTTCCCCCACCAGCTAAGTGTTTGTTGGGCGCCGCCAGACAAGCGCGACGCTAGGCATGGGCGATAGTTGTAAACTACCAGATATAGCCAGTACCGCTTCAGGGGGTAGCCACCCGAAACAGACACCTTTATTGTAAAGCAAAAAGAAGTTTTTGCCTGTGAAAGCACCCTGGCAAGCCAGGCACTTAACGGCCGAGCTAGCCACATCCGCATCTTAGCCATACCATTGTCAATTTGGTTCATAACTCAATCATGTAAATTCTGACCTTTCGGAGCCTTTGTCCTTAGACCAAAACTCATTGTTCTCATGCAAAAACCAGACTAGCCTGCGGTCGTTCTGTCCCTATAACAATTGTCTCACTTTGGGAGCTCTTCGGAACTCTTGTCGAGCCTAGCTGAAATCACTGGAACTCTCACTGGACTGAGCTGAAATCACTTGAAATCACTAAGCTGAAATCACTCAAAGCTCCGTTTGGATCTTCGTCCTTGCCTCGCTGCCGCTGGGCTCCACAGTTTCCCCTCGGTCTACTCGCCGCGTTTTCCTCCTTATCTCCAATTGGTGTCTACAGGACTTTGGACAGGTGGCGTATTGCTTATTTCTCTAAACTTTCTTCTCCTCTCTCTAGTTAGGTGTGTTTGAGTTTTATTTTCTTTGCTTAATAAAAACTGTTAGTATTTTGAAACTGCTTGACTCCTCACTGACCTGAACCGGTATACATAGGACAAAAGATCTCGCTGCGTTGCCCTGCCTCTCGTTCGCCAAGAGAGTGCTCCAGCTAATTTTCCCATCTTGCTTATTTTGGTTTATTGTTTGGGTGCCCCTCCCGGGACCCCAGTCTACAGGGTAACAACAGTCCTCATCAGGAGGGTATTCCACAATTGGGGCTCCACCTCTGGAAGAACCTTGTCCCAGACCTCCCACAGTGTCTTTCCTGGACTTATGGGACGCAGAAGAGGACTTAGAAGAGCCCCGCCCTCCCTCCTGCCTTGGACTTATGGGACACCAAAGAAGATCTGTCCTTGGAGACTGCTAATAGCTGAGAGGTATACAATCAGCCTTCTCTGTCCACAGATTCAAGCAACTATCACTTGAAATTTTTCCAGAAAGGAGGAAGAGGAGGAGGAGAGGGAGGGGGAAGGAAGGAAGGAAGGAAAGAAAGACCTTCCAAAAAGCAAACTATAGTTTTGCCATTTATATAAGGGATGCCATTTGACTACACCACTGTACCTAATAGGACTTGAGCATCCATGAATTTTGGTATCCACAAGGAGCTCCTGGAATCAAACCCTAGCAGATACCGAGGACCCATTGTATATGTGGAGAGGTCTTCTCTCTGCATCGCAGAAGATTTGGTCTCGTGTCAGTGGCCAAGAATTCAAACTGAATTTCAAGGCTGACTTTAGGAAATGCTCAAGTGGGTTCTATGGAATGCCCACATTGGCCAGGAAGGATGGGAGCTGCAGTCAAGACATTTGGCTATCAAAGGCTGCATTAAAGAAATGCCAAAGAAACAAAAGGAAATCCTGCATCTGCTAGCCAGTGTCCCTTTGGGCTTTGGCTGGCAGCCATCCTCAGCTTGGCTTTCCAGTCACAACCAATGGATTGATCCAGGGCTGTCTCTCCATTTTCGCCCAGATCAAGGGGGCAGTCTCAGGGGTCATACTTAGCACTCATGCTACTACTGGGTGGCAGTAGCAGCCAGATGGTGAGTTGGATCTCTGGAAAACATGGCTATCATGTCCCCTCTTAACCTTCTCTTCTGCAGACTAAACATACCTAGCTCCCTAAAGCGTTCTTCATAGGGCATGGCTTCCAGACCCTTCACCATTTTGGTCGCCCTCCTCTGGACACATTCCAGCTTGTCAACATCCTTCTTGAATTGAGGTGCCCAGAACTGGACACAGTATTCCAAATGAGGCCTAGCCAATGCAGAACAGAGTGGTATCATTACCTCCCTCGATCTAGACACCATACTCCTATTGATGCAATCAAGAATCGCATTGGCTTTCTTGGCCACCACATCACACTGCTGACCCATGTTCAGCTTGTGATCTACCAAGACTCCTAGATCCTTTTCACATGTACTGCTATCCAGACACACGTCCCCCATCCTATACTCGTGACTTTCATTTTTTCTGCCCAAGTGTAGGACCCTACATTTCTCTCTGTTGAAATTCATTTTGTTAGCTTTGGTCCAGCTCTCCAATCTGTCAAGATCGTATTGAAATTTGATCCTATCTTCTGGTGTGTTAGCAACCCCTCCTAGTTTGGTATCATCACCAAATTTAATCACCATGCCCTCCACTCCTTCATCCAAGTCATTGATGAAGATGTTGAATAGTACAGGGCCCAGGACAGAACCCTGTGGCACCCCACTAGTCACTTCTCTCCAGGATGAAAAGCAGCCATTTGTGATCACCCTTTCGGTTCAGTTGGTCAATCAATTACAAATTCAGTTAACAGTAGCCCTGTCCAGCCCGCATTTTACTAGCTTTTTTGCAAGAATGTCATGTGGAACTTTGTCAAAGGCCTTACTGAGGTCAAGATATGCTACATTTACAGCATTCCCTTCGTCTATCAAGCTTGTAACCCTATCATA
>CAOKZL010005039.1:0-13834 GCA_948472985.1 Iguana delicatissima | reverse complement strand
CATCCAGGGTGGTATTGAGGAAATTCTACCATATGTATATATGTGACTTATTATCAAGTTGGTGGAAACAATGATAGAAGGGATGAAGAGAGCCTTGACTTGAAGCAGGCAGGAGGGAAGAGGGCAAGTGGGAGAGAAAGAAGACAGAGGCCTAGATTGGGAAGAAATCATGCTGCAATTTGCAAGCAAGAGCAGTCCTTTCTGAAGTCAAATAGAAATAGAAAACATGGACTAAAAGTGTAAGTTTCAGTAAGCAGTTGACATAGGAATCTTGAACAGGGTACTAATGTCTTGGGATTTCAA
Organism: Iguana delicatissima; assembly: GCA_948472985.1. Lineage (NCBI taxonomy): Eukaryota > Metazoa > Chordata > Lepidosauria > Squamata > Iguanidae > Iguana > Iguana delicatissima. Next base: position 13,531 of record CAOKZL010005039.1, on the reverse strand, counting down.
TTCAAGAACAGAGAGACAGTCAGGTGGCCCCCAAGTCACAGCTGCAGCTGATAATGCGCCACCCCCACCCGGACTACGGCCTGTTTGCCTGCTGCGAGATATGGGGGAGCAATAATACCAGCAATAAGGACTAGAGCCGGCTGCTGCAGCCAAGAGAGTCTGGAGGAGAAGCGATGTGACACAGCAGCTCACCAGCGCCGGCCAAGAGTGGGGCAGAATGGAAGTGGTGGTATCAGGGATGTGGCAGAGAGGCTGAGAGGATGCAGCCAACAATACGCAGCAGGAGGAGTCAGTTCTCCCAAGGGGCAGTTTCACCCCTTTCCACTTTGTTGTATGCGGACTTTAGAACCAGAGGGAGCTACAAATTGTAGCAGAGCTAAATGGCTGACAGAAAAGGACAGGAGAGTCCAAAACAAGAGGCTAAGAGGCAAAGGGGAGTGGCTCATGGCCACACCACCTGGAACCTGATTGTCTACAAGCTAGCAGGTCGCACCTGGTTAGTTGGATGCAGATGACTGGGAGCTGTAAGTTTTTGTAAAAATGAATAGGTTGGAGAAGGTGGTAGGAAAGCCCAGAAGAGGAAGAGGGTCTCTGGGAGTGTTCCAATGTGCCCAGTGTGGGCAGAAGGGGCATAGGTGAGGAACAAAACTTTTCCTCTTAACTGCTGACCACTGACATTATTCATGGAGTTCTGCTGTCGTCTTCCACAAAAGGATTCTCCACCATACATCACCTCTCACTTGGTCCCTGCTGTCTTCTTCCACATATCCACCACATATCCACATCCTTCTCTGACTGTCTTCACCATCTGTCCAGATTTTTCTCACCTATGCCCCTTCTGCCCACACTGGGCACATTGGAACACTCCCAGAGACCCTCTTCCTCTTCTGGGTTTTCCTACCACCTTCTCATCTTCCAACCTCTACTCATTTTGGGATTTTTACAAAAACTTACAGCTCCCAGTATTCGCAGGTGGTCTCCCATCCAAGTACTAACCAGGTCCGACCCTGCTTAGCTTCCGAGATCAGACGAGATCGGGCGTGTTCAGGGTGGTATGGCCATAGGCTGTGAGCCACTCCCCTTTGCCCTCTTTAGCCTCTTGAATCTCTGGACTCTTGGCTGCCCTGCTAGCTTTTTCTGTCAGCCATTTAGCTCTGCTGCATTTTATTTCCTTTTTTTCCCCCCCCCTCTGGTTCTAAAGTTCCAAACATCAGACGAACTAAGGAAGGGAAGGGGTGAACCTCCCCTCCGGAACTGACTCCTCTGTTCCTGCTACTTATTGTTGGCTGCATCCTCTCAGCCTCTGCTGCCCACATCCCTCGGGCAGCCTCCGCTGCATCCGCCGCTTCCATTCTCCCCCCCCCCGCCATCTGCCCTGCCTCCTTGGCCGGCGCCTCAGCTGGGGGCTGCTGTGTCACATCGCTTCTCCTCCAGGAAGCCTCTTGATGCTGGCAGCGGCTCTCACTCCTTATTGCTGGTATTATTGCTCCCCCCCACTGTCCCCTCAGGGGAAGGACAGGCAGGCATGCAGAAAGGATCCGGTGGGGGTGGAGCGTGGTTGTCTCCTAAAGAGCTGCAGCTGTAGCTTCAAGGCCTCTGTGGGGGGGTCTGACCTCTGTTCTTTTGCATTGGAATTCCCAGGTGTTCTTGGGGGAAACTTATTCAGGTACTACAATTCCCATGTGTTCAAGATTCCTATGTCAACTGCTTCTCCAAAAACTCATTGTCAGATAGAGTTTTACAGCTTTTAAGTCCATCATTCCTGAAAGAGCCCTCCCACTTTCCTCCTTTCTATTTATTGACTTAGAAAGGACTGGCCTTTTCCTGCTGCAAATTGCACACTGATTTCTTCCCAATCTAGGCCTCTGTCTTCTTTCTCTCCACTTGCCTCTTCCTCCTGCCTGCTTGGAGTCTCAACAGCTCTCTTCATCCCTTCTATCATTGTTTCCACCAACTTGATAATCAGTGAGCATATTCATCTGGTCAAGATTATTTGGATCCCCACCCTGGATCAGCTAGGGGAACTCTGCCTCTTCTCCTGGTGCCCTCCTGGCTGTAATTTGCTGAAACATATGGCGGGGCTGTACGTAGTTCTTCGGGTCCTCAGGGGGACTATCTAAACTTATGGGACCTCTTCCAAATTTCTTCTGAGTCTTGTCCACCACTGCATACACAGCCTCAAGTGATGGTGAATGGATGGGAATTTGCAAACTGACAGCTCATTAAATATTCAGTGAGCTCTCCTTTCTCCCTTTTCTGAGACATGAGAGAATTTACCAGGAAACCAGACTTCGCTCCTATCATTAAAGGGGCTGCCTGTCCCCCGGTGTCACGGTCTCCTTCAGGCTGTCAGGTTTGTTTTTCTTTTTTTTTTCCTTTTCTTTCAACAGGGAGGGGTGAAGGGGAATTCCTGGTGAGTGCAGAGTTCCTTCTTTTTTCTTCTTCTTCTTCTTTCTTTGCTTTTCAAATGCAGCTTTTTAAACTAATTATTGCAAAAACACTAGAGGAGAATCTTTTCCAACTCCTGGCATGTCTCCATGCAACACCTTAAGGGCTTATTATTATTATTTTTTTCATTAAACTCTCTAACTTTATTTCTGCTATTCCCAAACCTCTTGGCTAAATAAATGCTCAGCCCAAAATCAGTGTATCCTGCTATCACCAACCAGGCAAAAACTGCTTAAAATACATCTCTTCTAAACCCTTTGACTGTTAATTGCTGGCCAAATTAAATCTCCATCAAGGAGGTCAGACTTGGTCCTGAAAAACCCCTTATTTCCTGTCTCACGCCCTGGAACTGAGTCTCCACTGCCTCTTAGCATGGAACAAAGGGACCCCTTTCCAGTTAATTGTAACATTTGACATTAATGGCTCTCTGAAGCCCTTTGGATCCAACCTCAAAATTCCCACTGCCTGAATTGCAAAATCAGGCTTTTTCTTTACACTTAGAGAAAACAATCAGATTCTGCATTTGCTTCCAACAAGACCCCAAATTGAATGAAGTAGGTTAACATAAACATAACCATCCCGTCAAGCAAGCTAAATCTAAAGTACTCCCAGCACCGAGAGTTAGTTTCGTGTACCAACCGCCCCATTTCAGTTGGTACACTGTGATATTGTGGGTCCTATGAGTAAACCTTCCCTAGGGGGAGCTAGATATTTCGTCATTTTCGTAGACGATTTTAGCAGGTTCATTTTCTGCTATTTGTTGAAACAAAAGTTGATGTGTGTCAAGTTCTCAAGAACTGGTGTTCCTTGGTTGAAAGGCAATTTGGTTATTCCCTGCAAAAGCTTCAAACCGACAGAGGAATGGATTCTCTGTCGGAGACCTTGCAACAATGGATCAAAAACAGGGGTATAGTGCACAGGGCGACTGCCGGCTATTCTCCTCATCAGAATGGAGTGGCTGAGCGGAATGCAGGAGTTCTGCAGACTCGAATGCATAGTTTGCTGCTTGATGCAGATCTGCCTCTGAGTTTTTGGGGTGAGGCAATTCTGACTGCCTGTTACATACACAGCAGGCTGTGGAGTTCTGTGGTTAATACTACTCCCTATGAGTGTTTGTTTGGTAAACAACCTTCCATTGCACATCTGAGAGTCTTTGGGAGTTTTGCTTGGGTGCACATCCCCAAGGGGCAAAGAAGGAAGGGGGCGCCGAAGGCCCAGCGTATGCGTTTTGTTGGCTATCAGCCCAACTGCAAGGGGTATCGTTTTTACGCTGGTGGCAATTCCTGTGTGGTGTCTAGGAATGCCTCTTTTGAGGAACACGCTAATTGGTCGCGTGTTCAGGCAGCGTCTGAAGTTTCTCTCCCTGTGGCTGGTCTGCCAGCTTCTCAGCCACTGCAGCCTTCAGTCCCCGCCCCCGCTCCCAGTTCCTCAAGGGTTGAAACAGAAGAGGAGAGAGGCGCGTGGAGGAGAAGAGCTGTAAGTGATGTGCGAAGGTCTTGCACAGGGGAGAGAGAACGCGAGGGCTCAGTGAAGAGGTCTCGCAGTGTGACAGGACAGGACGAACCTTTGCAGGATCGTCCCATCCCCAGACGGTCTAAGAAAAACGAAAGGCATTCCACCTAAACGTTTTTCCCCTGAGTCTCTCGCAGTTCGTGTGTGCGCTGTAAACTGTGAGCCTCAGTGCTTTGCTGATGTTGTGAAAATGCCTGAGCAACAGGCAGAACCCTGGTGGGATGCAATGCAAAGTGAAATGGATTCCATTATCCAGCATGATGTGTATTCTCTTTGTAATTTGCCCAAGGGTGTGAAGCCAATTGACAGCAAATGGGTCTACAAGTTGAAACCCACTGCTGATGGGCATGTGAAATATAAAGCGCGCCTAGTGGCACGCGGGTTCTTGCAAGATACCAGTGATCTGGATCAGATTTACTCCCCGACTGTGAAAGCCCAGTCCATCAGATTGGTGTTTGCCATAGCAGCTCAGAGAAAAGCTGTTATTACTCACTTCGACATCTCTACTGCTTATCTTAATGCTGATTTAGAGGAAAAAGTGTACATGCTTCAGCCTGATGGGTTTGTAGTAGAGGGAGAGAAAACCAAGTTTGGTTTTTGAGGAAAGCGCTTTACGGATTACGGCAATCTGCCAAGTGTTGGAATGTTTGTTTACACAATGCCCTGCAAGGGTGTGGGTTCAATACAAAGCCTTGCTGATCCCTGTGTATATATTCGAGGGAAAGGGGAGAGTTTGGAAAATTCTCCTTGCATATGTGGATGATCTGTGCTTGGTCAGTGCTACACAAAAACAAGTGCAAGTGTTTGAGAAAGAGCTGGGGAAAAGGTTTCAGGTGAAAAACCTAGGCCCAGTACAGAGCTTTCTTGGAATTGAAGTAACAGAACTGAAAAAGGTATTCTGCTGTGTCAGAAACAAAAGATTGTAAAATTGTTAGAATTGTGTCAAATGTCTGACTGCAAACCGGTACAAACTCCAATGGTGCCAGGTTTTTTGAAAAATACCTGTGAGGAATTATTTCCTGATATACACCTATATCAGTCTGTCATTGGGAGCCTTTTGTACTTAGCTGGTACTAGCCGGCCTGATATTGCTTTAAGTGTCAACATTCTGGGCAGAGCGTGTGCTAAGCCAACCCAGTATCATTGGCAGGGTGTGAAAAGGGTACTCAGGTACCTAAAGGGTTCCCTTGATTATTGCCTAAGCATTTGTCCTGATCAGATGCCAAACCTTGTCTGTTCATCAGACAGTGATTTCGCTGAGGATACTGTGGACCGCAAAAGCACAACTGGTTTTCTTGTCAAATACAGTGGTGTAGCAATCGACTGGAAGGCTAAAAACAGTCTTGTCTTGCTTTATCAACTGCAGAGGCAGAGTTTGTGAGCCTATCTGCGCTCTGTACTGAGTTGGTTTGGTTCTTGCAGTTGCTACAAGACCTGCATGTGTCTGTGCCATTACCAATACAAATATGTTGTGATTCACAAGCCTGCATTCAAATGGCAGTGTCTGACCGGGTGTCTTCTCGATCAAAACACACTGACATCAAATTTCACAATGTGAAACAATATGTACAAGAAGGAAAAGTGTCCCTTACTTATGTGTCTTCAAGAAGAAAACGTGGCTGATGTGTTTACCAAGCCACTTCCTGCTAATGCATTTAGTCAGCACGTTAGCAAACTGGGGTTGATGGAGTCTCCAAAGCAAGGTAGCTGAAAATATTTCGCAAGGAAGTAAGGGGAGTGTCACAGGTTGAGAAGCATGATGGGACCTGTTGTTAACTCCTGGCTCGATAATTTTCCTACCACTAGAGGGTGAGAACGCAAAGCTGCTTGTAGTTGTTTAGTCTAGCTTTCTGTGAACGCTTCCCATGTGAAACCAAACGGTATTCAAGGTCTTCTGCTGCCAGTAGCCGTACATTGTTATGGTTAAGGAACGCCTTGTTATTGAATACGTATACTTAAAAACACGGCTTTTGAACAGGCTGTGCCTTTTTTCTTCCTTCCTTCCCTTTCTGCTCTGGACGAAGAGATGGCTCGCTGCGCTGTAACTTAATAGTCTGCTACTTGATCTATTGCCCGCAATAAAGACTGTTAGCCTGCTGCCTCGTGTTGGCTGTGATGTTTTTCCTATTGATGGTAATGCCCCTGGCGGGTTTTTCAACAGATCCAAAGGTGAACCTATCACAGAGTTTCTGGGGCTGTGAGTGTGTGACTCGCCAAGGTCACCTAGTGGGTTTCCATGGCTAAGCGGGGAATCAAACCCTGGTTTCCAGAGTCATAGTCCAAGACTCCAACCTGCTGAGTGGAATGCAAAAGTAGGAACCAGAGCAGGACTATAGAGAGCAGGAATGGACGCTGAGTTTGATATGGCATCGTGGAAAGGCTCCCTGTAAAGCTTCGTGTGAGGGGATCCTTTGGCAGATGGCAGAAGACGGCTGTGCATCCAACAACCCAGCTGAAAGATCCCCCTTGGTATAGGGAGATCGAAAAAGGGCTCCGGAGATCGGAACTTGTCCCTTAGCTTCTATCTAGCGCGATTGTGCAAGACGGCAGTGGATGGGATGGAGAAGATCAGAGCAGCCACAGCCATCTACCAGCGCACGGGCATGCAAGCGGCGCGTGCAAACTGTTTTCAAGACTCGGCAGAGGAGAGAGTTGTAAGGTCTTTCAATTTCACCTTGAGAGAGATCTAAGACCACCAGATATCTTTGTGAGTAAGGAATTCGGGAGGAGTATTTGAATTGTAGACTAGATGTTGGGTAACCGATAGATGGGTGGGCTTTAACAAACGTTGGCAGAGAGAACATGTGCTTCAGGAGCCATTATTAGAGAGCCAGTTAGCAATAAAATCTTTGACATTGACTTTGATTTTTAAACATCACCCTAATCTTCGTGCTGCACTACCAGTTTCTCAGGTGGCTAATGAACTGGTATTTGAGATCTGAACCTCTGAAATAAGAACTTACTAGCAGCTAGAGAGAGATTGAGACGGTGGGTGCTTAAGAAGTAAAGGCGGACTGTAGAAACTTTAATGGCGCCAGTGGAAATGGGACTCTAAACAAACCGAAGTGGAGTGGATTACAATTTTAAACTTTAAAATCGAGAGGATTTATCTACACAGGACTAAGAGAAGGCAAGACTAAGGCAAGACTAAGGAAGAGAAAGAAGAAAAAGGTTGGCATAGAACGTGGAAGATAAAGGCAGACTGAGAATTGAGGACTGAAGAAGTGAAAGAAAAGATGGCACAGTACAGCATAAGAGTGGGTTGCTAGAGAGAGACGAGGAAGGAACTGGCAAGGAGAAAGAGAGGTGAAGATTGCCATTAACAACGTGCTAAGACTGGAGCAAAGCACACGGTGCAATAACTAAGATTTAATATTATAAGACATAATAGATCATATATATACTATATATTGATTATTGTTTATAAGGTTCGCATTTCATTTTATTGATTTGACTGACATAGATTTTCTAAGTGATCTAATGAAATAATGGCTATCTAAGTGATTTGATGAATTGTTATTTAACTTGACATTGATGAATTGATATTTAATATTCGACAGGTATAGATTGTCTGATAGAGTTTTCAATATAGATAAGAATTTGTGGTTTGGACAGATAAATTAATATTGATGAATTAATAAGTGATCTAACACAGATATAAGATTCTATTATAACGCAATTAATTTAATATTGCAATATCCTGCTTTTAGGGGAGGGTTTGATAATAATTGCCTCTTGATACTATTATAATTTGGGAAATTGGTAAGCAATTACAAGTATAGATAAGATTATAGATAAGAAAGGATATATTAATATCCTTGAGTGATTTATATAGAGATCGATGTGAAAACAATTGATTTTTCCAAGGCAGCGTGAAGTTAATAATTTATGATTGAAGAATTGCTAAACCCCATTAAGTTACCCATACTGGCTCTACTGATGTGGGAAAGCTTAATGAATACTAGGAAGACATCCAAGGCACCCAAGATGATGACTTCTATAGGACAACAGAAACTGGAACCAGCACTGAAGCCTGAGCAGAAGAAAAGGTAATAAGAGCAATATCAAATGACACTACTGGAGGAGATAAGAAATATAAAATTAGATATATGACAAGAAACGGAGAATTTGAGAGGCGAGATAAAACAAGACTTTAAAAATGAATTGAAAGGAATAAAAAAGAAGGCGCTAGGAGGTCTTCAGGAAGACTTAAAGTCTATGCAGAATCGGGTGGAAGTATTGGAACTGAAAACAAAAGAGGTAGATGGAAAATCTGGGAAGACAACAAGAGCGACTGCTAGATGAAGGCGCTGAAGGATCTAAAAGCAAGAGAAAATTTCATAAAAATAAGAGGATTGACGGAGCGGAGAGATGAAAACCTGTGCGACAGATTGATCCCTCCCCTAGCAGAATACTTGAATATCTTGGCAGAAAAGATGGAATGGGAAATCGATAAAATATATAGGATAGAGTCTAAGATTGCAAAAGAGAGAAAACTCCCAAGGGACGTGATGATACAGCTACTACGTAAGAAAGCGAGAGAAGAAATAATTCAGAAAAGTTTGGAGACAGACTGATAATTGATAAAGTCAGAGTATCGATTTATAAAGATGTACCGCCGCGGATTCTAAGAAAAAAAATGAGTACAGATTCCTAACAACTTTTTGAAACACCAAAATATAACGTACCGATGGGAGAAAGTAGAAGGCCTCAGCTTCAGATATCGGGGGAAGCAATTCAAGATCGAGATGGAACAGGAAGCTGGCTAAAATATTTATGAAAAGATACGGAAAAGAACAATGGAAACAGAAACCACAGCATGAAGATGAAAGAGGAGAGCTTCAACCAGAAAGCAGACAGAAAGATATTCAAGAGTGAAAAAGGGTTGAAGAAGAAGAAGCCATAGGGAATGAGCAAGAAGAAGAGGAGAGCTTGGAGTCAGTGGAAGAGAACAATTAAGAGCAACTAAACTATAAATACTTAAAGTATGAATTTGAAAATTCTCTGGATTATAAAAGGTATTACAACCCCCCAAAAAAGAAGAAAAATATTTCATTTTATTGAAAGGAAAATCTAGATATGATATGTCTTCAAGAAATTCGTATACAACCCGAGAAAATTTATCTGATTCGCAATAAGAAGTTGGGAAGTGAATATGTATCTACATCGAGTACAAAAGAAAGAGGGGTTGTGTTATATGTAAATTTGAGATTCTACTCTAAAGAGATGTTAAAAGACGAGCGGGTCGTTACGTGGTGGCTGAAATCAATTGGCAAAATCAAAGAATTTTAATAATTGGAATATATGGTCCACACAGGAAACAAGAAAATTTTTATAAAGAACTGAACAGGAAAATTACAGACTTGAAATATAGCCATTTTATATTTCTAGGTGATTGGAATGGGGTGATTGACCCAAAATTGGATAGGAAATCAAAGAAGAAAATAAAAGAAAAACAAGGGAAACTTCCTGGATCATTTGAGAATATGCTGGAGAATTTAGATTTGAGACACATGGAGATATAAATATGGTGCAATCAAAGATTTTACATTTTATTCGGAACCCCACACTTCATTATCAAGAATTGATATGTTTTTGATATCAAATTCCTAGCCCAAATGATTATTAACAAGAGGCACTACCCCGAATCCTTCAGACCATAACCCAATTTTATTGACACTAAAACACAGATTGGAAGAATCATTTAATTGGAAATTAAAAGAGAAATTACTGTTAGAAGAAGAATTAGTACAGAAAATTAAGAATCAGATTAAAACCTATCTTGACGAAAATCTCAATAAAGGAGTAAATTTAATGACGGTGTGGGATGTGGCCAAAGTGGTGTTTAGGGGTATCTTATACAGTGCAACGCGAAATTAAATAAGAAAGAAAAGAGAGAATTTTCAAAAATTGAATGATGACTTGAAAAAGAAAGAAGAAAGCCTCAATGATGACCCAGATAACAAAAGAATGCAGAGAGAAATTAAAATACTAAACGGAAGCAAATAGAGACGCAAATAGAAATGGAGATCAATGAGAAAATGATTTATACTAGACAGTACTATTTTGAATGGGCAAATAAAGCAGGTAAATGGCTATCATATAGATTAAAAGGAAGAAGACATTGATTACCAAACTCAAAAGTGGGGAGACAATATATACAGATTTTCAACAAATAAAGAAAATAGTGACAAACTTTTATAGGATGCTATATAAAGGCCAAGAACTTCAAGAGGAGGTGATAGAAGCATGCTTAGCGAAACAAGATCTAGCAATAATAACAGAGGAACAGTGGAGAAATTAAATAAACCAATCACATTAACAGAAGTAACAGAAGCAATCCAAAGCTAAAAAAGAGGAGTCACCAGGACCAGATGGATATACAAGTCAATTTTATAAGACCTTCCGAAGGAACTTGGTCCTATCCTTCAAATAATTATGAATGAGGCACTAAAAAGGAAAGATCCCTGATACATGGAGAGAGGCCAACATAACCTTAATACATAAAGAAGGGAAAGATCCGTTGGACATCAAAAACTATTGCCCAATAGCAATACGTAACTGAACCAAGTAAGTTATGTACATATCGTATTGCTGATGGAGCCATAGCAGTTAAAGTGAGAACCAAAGTGTTAAAACAGTGTAGTGTGAAAGAGACCTTAAAATTTTTCCCCCTCTTACTCCACACTCACACATAGAGGCCCCACAGTGGGAAGTCAAGTTGGAAATTTGAGACCATACACATATTTAGTCTCTGTTTATACATACATATTTGTGTGTGTGTGTGTGTATGGGAAACAGTGGCCAGAAAGATGCTGTTTGCTTTTAGTAAATAATGTACTTCATAGAATAGCATTTTACTCTAGAATAGGCCTCCCCACTGACTGCTTAGTTCTCTGCTATGATATTTTTAAGTGGGCATTTTGGAAAAGAAGATAGCACCAGAATTCACCTAAACCCCCCCTTTTTCCTTTTCTAATAGGGGAAGGTGGACAAAGGGGATGAGAGGCATAGTTGTACATACATGGTGGGTTTTGTGATAAGGTGGGAGCTGGGGAATAGCCAATATTTTCTTTCTCAGGCAGTTCAACCAGTTGTTGATGTTCTCTTTGGGGAAGCAGCTCACATGTATCTCTAGGGATAATTATGCTGATTTAATATGAGCAAATATTCAGAATTTAACTGAGTCCTGTCACCATTTCTAAATGAGAGACCACTTTGGGAAAGAACTATTAAAGCAAAAAAGTGCAGGGATGGTATGTTCAGCATTTGCCATTCTTGTTGGAAACTTCTCCTTTCCCAAAATTTTTCCCCACATGGGAGTCCAAAAGTATGTTTTACCTTGGCAAACCTGACTTTACAAGCTGTTGGGATTGAATGCCATTTGGAAGGATCTTGGAGATTTCCTCAGCCTACATTCTGACACAAGAAATTATCTTTCTCGAATACATGTAAAAAGTCCATCAGTTGCCGTGGCTGTGAATTTTGCTTCTCATGACATGGTTAAAACCATAACAGGTTCTTGCTGTGCTAAGGAAAATAAGGTTCTTTTGGGAGCCACCCAGTTGGTAGCTGTTGATGGCTCCTATCTCAACGGGCTGGCGAAGCTACTCTGGGCTGTCTCAGGTGCTGAAGCCATTTGGAGAGGCAAAAGGTTCAGCACCCTGGACAGCAAAGTCTGGGCTAAGTCCCAGAGCAGATTCACTGTCCCATTGACCTGCAGTCAAAAATACTGTAACCTCTTCCAATATAGGATATATATATAGATCTGCCATACCAGAGGGGCTGATTTCCAGTCACCTCAAGAGGAAAAGGGAGAAGGTCATGCCTGGCAAAAGTAGACCTAAAGCTTGGATATATCCCATCAAGATGGCATTCCCAGATTTCTAAGGAAGAGATTTGTTTATGAGGTTGGGGTGATTAAAAGGTACAGAAAACACAGAGGTCTTTTCAGCCTTTTACTGTTTCCAAAGGAGGACTTGCCATTTGCAGTGACAACTTGTTCTGCCCACAATGATTTATTGATGCAATACGTTTTGGTGTATTTCACTTGGGAATATATTTGGCAACGGTGAAAGATGTCAGCTTTCCTTAAAGCGAAGCAGTAAACCTTTTGTCTCCCGGTGACATGGAAACTCATTGCTTTGCAGTAAACAGAGCTTGGAAGGAATGATAATAGTAATAATAATAGCCTGATTCAAACTGCTCGCCCTCAAGCAGGAAGGAGATGTGTGACTGGGAGCACCCTTGAAATGGCATTGTAAGGCATTGTTGTCTTTGTTGCCAGCCTTCATTAATGAGAATTCTTAAAGAATCAATGCAAGACACATAGCACAAACATCTCAGGACTGGTATGCAGCTGGGGACAATTTGGTGAACCCAGCATGCAGAAAAGATTTTGAGTTCCCGTCAGGCAACTAGGAGCAAAATTTGGTCACACCAGTAAAAAAACAGTGAAGGAAGCTGAAAGCCTAGCTAGACATTATTGGTAAAGTTCACAAATCTCAGAGTGTGGCCCCTCTCCCCTAAGGCTTAATACATAAGGGGGGTATCTCAGGGGAAAAGTGCTGCCTTGAGGATATTTTTTAAAACTGTGTGCTGGTGGCCTCTGCTGCTACAGGCTGCCTTTGGGAAGCTGCTGTAGGCTCCCCAGGAAGCCTGCCTGGCCATCTCTTCCCCCTCCCTCTACCCCCCTCAGATTTTCTCAAACCATGGCTGGCATCAGGGCTCAGCAGAACAGAGCTCAGTGCCGCAATACTGAACTGCCCTCAGTTTTCACTGCCTCAGGACTGTAGCGTCGTGGCTTTTCCATATTTAATGTTCACTTTCCAAGTTTTGTTTCCACCTTTCTTACCCTACCCTAAATAGCTGGATCTGAAATATAGTTTTCTTTCTCGGTTAGAGGTGCACACGCAAACATCACTGACAGCAAAAACCATGACAGGAATGTCTTCCTTTGTCAACTCTCAGTGAATACTTGAGTCTTTTCTCTTTTAATTCTGGATTTCACTTTCCTCTCTTTCTCTTTCTTTCTTATTCTTTCTTCTTCTCCCCTCCTCAAACTCCTTTGCAGACTTCATAAATGAGATGGAAATAACCAAAGATTTATGATATCTGAATATGGGAGGGAGTGAAACTGACAGATTTGCCCATCGAAGCTGATGCTTTTGAGAGCGTAGCTCATAAAACTCTGGCTTTCGATCCCATGTGTGTTCAGTGAAGTTTGTGTTGCTGATTCAGGGTTTCCACTTCTTATTTCTGAAAGGCTTCTTAGCATTAACAACCACATAGCAGACACAACATAATCCTCTCCACACCAAGAACAGTCACATCAAATGAAACTGCCCACTTTTGACAGGAAGCTACCAAATTCACCCAATTATTCATAAAAGGGGAAGAAGGACTTATGGTAGAGAATCAACCTATTTGTCAACCCCTACCACAAGTCATTCTTAGACCATTTCCTACTACATAATTATAGCACTGTCATTCCCTTCCAAGTGCCATGACGCATCCTGTGGAACCCTCCTGGGGTTTGTAGTTTGGTCCGGAGGCACAGAGGAGCTCCCTG
>CAOKZL010005038.1:0-14392 GCA_948472985.1 Iguana delicatissima | reverse complement strand
AGCTGTCATCAGACTCATGGTCCTGATAGAGCCTGGACCGCCTCGCTCTATCTCTGGCCCACTGGTCTTGCATTGTGGCCAGCACAACACCCAGAACTGCCATAAACGGCCCCAGGACCCTGGCAACATCAGTCATAACCCCTCCATTGCAAAGCCAGAAAGCAGGAAAAAGAACGGGCAGGAAAAACCAATGCAGCTAGACAAAACTCAAGCCGAAAAGGAGGGAGGGGCGGGGGGAAGGGCGTTGTGCGAGGACCTAGGTGGCTGTGCGTACGTGCGCATGTGCACATATACGTAATGACGCACGGAGGCATTTAAAAAAAAACAGCCAATCACAGCTGAAGGGGGCGAGGTTATGACAATAACGGGAGTGGCCATGACGAGAACGTGTGGATCTATTAACACACGCTAGACGGGTTCACGCTAGAGCCGTATAAAACGTCATAAATTAAAGCGCGCGTTAGCGCAGATACAGAAAAAAACGGTCGGAAGCATCGCAGCGCGATTTCCTTGCCTCGTGTGAAAAGGGCCTTAGTCTCAACTAGAATAGCCCTATTCAGTCAAATGTTGAATGAAGAGTCAACGACTCAATAGATCTCATGGACTCTATGAGTTTACTTTAGTCAAGACAAAAAGAGGATTGAGGCCTTAGTTTCATAATCAACTCACCAGTTCCATTCATTATAATATTCTGGTTCTTGTTCTACAACTTTGAAAATAAGAAGAAGTTTCATTGCCTCACTTCCTCCTCCATATGAAGCATGCTTTTAAAAAACATATGCTGATGAGGTCTGAGCTGGATGTCAATAGGAGAGAGATGTGCAGGTTAATTTGGATAGTGTGATTATAACATCAACCCAGTGTGAGGTTCCTGTGGAAACAGGCAGTTGTTTTTCTGATGTTACTGTGAACTGGCAAATGCTGAGGATCATTAGGAAAGGAACTGAAAATAAAACAACCTATCAGGCAATGCCACCCACATATCTTCCATCTTACATTCTAGAAGCTGTGTTCTTCACAGTTTAACATGTACCTAGCTTAACCCACAGCCCAGTTAAGAAGGGAAAGTATCATCTTGATCTCATTGAGCCCCAGTGAATTCAATAAACCTGGGTTCAATAAAATTACTGCACAGTGTTTAAAATTATGAACTGAACTGTGAGTCCAGGAAAGACCCAACTGGTTGGATAAGTTGAAGGGGGCTTGTGCACAAACTGAGCACAAGCACAGATATAATCAATTCCTCCTAGAACTATAGAACTATAAAGTTGAAAGGAATCCCAAGGTGATTATTGTGTAGTCCAGCCACCTGTCAATGCAGGAATCCACAGCTAAAGCATCCCTAAAATATGGCCATCTAACTTCTATTTAAAAAACTCTAACAAAAGAGAGTTCACTACCTTTTAGCTCAGAGTTTGTAGGAAACTCAGGCACACATCAATGCTGTTTCAATGCAAGTGACTCTGATTCAGTCAAAATCTTCTTTCATATAATTTGAATCCATCAGTTTAAGTTTTATTGTCTAAAGCAAAAAAAAAAAAAGAGGCTCATTCCATCTTCTATGCAACAGCCCCTCAGATATTTTAAGATGACTATCATATCACTTCTAATTTTAATGGTGTCCAAGCTAACCATGCCCCCATGCTTTCAACCATTCCACATAAGGCTTGGTTCACTGAAGCATCTACAGTTATAGCAGTTTGATACCAAACAACAACAACAACAACAGATTAGTCTGGCATGATTATTTTTGAGAAACCCATGCTGACTCTTAGTAATCACAGCATCTCTTTAAAAGTGCTCACAGACAGACTTTTAATCATCTGTTCTAGAACCTTTTCTGTTACAAGTGTCAACTTGACTTTTCAGTACTTTCCACATCCTTTTCCTTCCCTTTTTTGAAGAATGGGAACTGATTATGGCTGAAAGTTACTTCTAAGTAAAATAGGATTGTACCACCACATTAGTATGAACTTATTCATAGCCCACATTTCAGATAAGATTGGCTCCAAAACCAAGTTGTACTTAAAACCCACATGAAGGTAGAAACTGAGATATAATTAGAAATATGTTAAGTGTGTATGGACATGCTGGTCTATGACCATAATAAAATTATTGATTGATTGACTGTGTATGGAGCAGTTTTTCTGATCACTGGTATTTGATGATAACAGTACTTTTAGAGCTGGGCTCTTCCTTCTGAAGCCAGAGAGATGGACTCCTAAGTCCAGGGCCTCGCTGAGGGTAACAGTCTCAAGGTTAAGAAATTCCATAAAGCTGCTGTGTGGGTTGTTTGCCACTAGTTGGACAGTCTCTCTCATACTGAAGATATATTTTAGACTCTGCTTAAACCTTTAGCCTTAATCTACCACATGCGGTTTAGCAACTAAATGAGAGCCAAATGAGACATGCCTACACATACCAAGAGGTTAATATATATTAGAGGTGGAGAGATTTTGAGGACATCACAAAACTTTGGAAGTGATATCAGAAATCATGAGGTGATTTCTAACTAGCGGAAAAGTCTATTTATTAGATAATTGCCCTATAAATTATAGAAAGACAAAGTAACTCATTAAGTTAGTAACTCATTAAGTTAACACCAAATTATATATACATCCGAGATATTATAATAACATGGCAGAACCTTTATGACAGGGCTGGGAAACCGATGGTCCTCCAGATGTTGTTGGATTCTTACTCTTGTCAGCTGTAGCCAGTCTTGAAAGTGATGAGGCATGTGATATCATTAAAATACCGAAAGTCAAAGGCTCCCTCCCATTTAAAGAAAGGACTGTGCTTGGAAATGGAATAGTGGATAAGGTAAACCAGTTTTGGAAAACGTTCAACCAAGACTGGATTAGCAGCTAGGGGCCCATGCTGACGCTGATGGCACCACACAGACACAAACACACATACTTCTTACATATCTTGCAGCCAAGATGAAAATGTTCCTGAGGAAGGGGGAAGCTTCAGATCTTTCTCTCCTTACCTTCCCCTGGGGTTGACAGTATTTACCACCCACCTCATATCTCAACTGCAGAACTGTGAAAAAGTGAGCGCCATGTTGGGGCTGCTACCTGCAAGGCTCTGACCAAATGTTAGACGGGACCAAGGCCTGGGAGACCAAGAGCTATCCCCTATCTTGAGTCTGAAATAGAGGCCTGCTAGGTTTGCTCAAAAGCCTTTGGTGTTTCGATCTTTTTTCCGAAAGCCTTTTGAAAATCCCAGTGCAGAGCGCCTGTTGGGAAGTGCCCCAGCCCCTCATCCCAATTATCACGTGCCAGCCTGGTCTGCCATCGCAGGAAGCTGGCACCGGGGGAGACGGCAGAGGGCACAAGGCAGGCCTTGGTTTTGGAAGTGCTTCAGGGTCCCCGCATCACAGCTTGGCTTTCCATACAGTTCTCCAAATGATTTTAGTCTGCAGCCTCCACCATCCCTATTTAGTTACTAAAATATTTCTGTTTTACCCTCTGTTGTATATATAAACAAGCGACTGAAGACGAGGCATCAGGGAAGTTGCTGTCCCACAACCTCTGAAGGGCCAAAAAGTTGCCCACCCCGGAGGCAAATGGCGAGGTGAAGAAACGACTTGAAACGGAGTCTTTGCATTCTCGGTGTTCAGAAACAATCAGAAGGTATCAGATACGGGAGGTATCCGAGCTGGTGGGAAACGGGGGCACACATCAATGCTGTCTCAATGCAAGTGATTTGCAGTAGGCTTCAACGTAAAGCAACGTAAAGCGACTTCATCGCCCTCCCCGCGCTCCTCAACCACCACCACAACCTCCCCACGCCACCCCGGCAAACACCGTTTTCGCGCAGCCACGTTCCCGCGAGGAGAAAGAGGGGCAGCTCTCAGCGCCCCCCCCGCTCCCCCTCCCTTAGGAGTGGGTGTGACTTTTCGGCCGAGTTCCCTCCCACCTCCTCGTGGCGGGTGGGGGGACGGGTGAGCGCTAGGTTGGCGCAGTGCGCCTGCGCACTCGGCGCGAGGACCTCGCCGGCAGGTTGCAGTTGGTGGTTCCGCCAAAAGACTCCGCTCGGGTGCCAGCGGCCGCTGGGAGGAAAGGAGCGGGGGCAACCGAGGCTGACGGTCGCTTGGCGCCGCCGCCGCCGCCGCCGCCGGGTCCCCGCGTACCCTTTGCGCGCCCGACCGGACTGCTGGGGAGCGGGTAGGAAGCGCTCGGAGCCTCCGGACCAGCCTCCATGGAGCTCCCGCTCCTGCCTCCGCCGCAGTCGCTCGCCTGGGGCTGAGGAGGCTGCCTGCGAACTGGGAGCGGGGGGGCGACCGGCAACCAGCCTGAGGGGGCCACCGGCTGCGAAGCCTCCGTCCGGGGCGCGACCGAAACCGCCTTCCTCGCCGAGCCCAGGAGAGGAGCCCGCGGCGGCGGCGGCGGCGGCGGCGTTCGTGCGCTTCGAGCAGAGACGTCGCTGAAAATCCGCCCTGGTCCACCTTTCTTCCTCCGCCGTTTCTCTCGTGGTTGGACTCCAGGTCGCTTCTGAATCTTGGCCGCCTTCTGCGGAGAAGCAGAGCCCCGCCAGAGGAGTGGTGGTGGCCGCCGCCGCCGCCGCCTTCCTGTGCCAGCTGCGCGGCTTTGCCTGCCGCTTTCTTCCGTCTCGGTGGCTGAAATTCGGGGAAAGCCCCACGAGAGGCGCCCGGCTGGAGCAGGCCCCTTACTTGGTGAGCCTGGAGCGGGCGTCTGCTGGTCCTCCCAAGATTCAGCTCCAGCTTTAGGGCACTGGAGTAAAAGGGGTCGCTCCCACCCTTAAGAAAAGCTCTTGCCTGTCGCCAGTCTTCCAGCCCTGTTGCTTATCATATATCGGGTTTCTTCGCTTTCCTTGGTTTTCCGCTTTTTTTAAATCGAGAGAGTGTTCTTTTCGCTCCCCCCTCCATCATCAGTTTAAGCTTCCTCAGCAGACCCCAAGTGGCTGAGTGGATGAGAAGGACCAAGATGTCCTTTTTGCCTTTTCATGTGGTTATAAACCGTTTTTGACACTGAGATGGAATAATATGTTTTAATGCACACCATAAACACCGTTTATTCAGGAGAATTTTTTGAAGACAGTAGCTTTTTTTTTTAAGGCTGAAAATGATGCTAAAGTGGGTTTTGCCTTACTGGACCTATATATCCTCTGTGCCCATTTTGGTTGTTTTTAACTGTTATGCTCTGCTTGCCAGTGCAGATAATACTAATCAAGCATTTTATACAGCTCTCCTAAATGTGACTGTATTGAATCCAGATCGTTCTGCTTTCTTAATACGGGGACGCTATGGACAGGATTCTCCCAAAAGAGCTGTCACAGGCCTGCTTCTGGCTCCTTTGCCCATCAATGGAGGTAAGGCTATTCTGTGGTTCTTCCTTCTTAGTGTCTCTGGGATGTTCACCTCAACTGGGCTGTGTTCAGCTCAGTTTGCAGCCATTGTCAGAAACCTTCTCCCCTCCAAATGGTGAAGCATGGATTTTGTATATTTTTAAGTTGCCAGTAACTATGGAAATGAAAATGCTGCAGTATCTTTAAATGCTAACTGTGTAGACTGATTGAGATGACACTTTAAGGATTGTTTTGCCTTTGACAACTTTTAGGGAGAGACATCAAATATGTGAACAGCTGGAATTATGTGCATTGTATCCTTAGTTACTTCTACAGTTGTTGCAGAGAAACTAACAAAGGCTCTTACAGTATTTTAAAAGCTACCAAATGTCTTTAGGTGTAAACTATATCAATCTTATCAGACAGCTAGGATAGGTTGAAGCTACCTGTCTGATTGCCCCCCAGAGGCAAAGTTTGGCTTGCTGACACGTATTGTTATAATACTTAGTGAGCATTCAAGGCCATTGAAGATAATATTTAATTTAGTCTCGTACATCCAATCAAATACTGCAACATATTGGCTCTTCTTTATCAAAAAGGCAGTTACTCAGTATTATGATCTCAAAGAATACATTTCTGTTCATTTACTATTTGTTGGAATATACCGTTAGCACTTGATTCAAATTAAATATCAGTTCTGTGTGGTGTTTCTGATTGTCATGACTGGTTTTAGGAATAGAAAAGCCTTGGGAGAAGAATTCTCCTGAGGAAATGCTGTTTTGAGTAACTTGCAAGAATCAACAGTGTTCAGATGATTACTTTTTCTCACAATGGTCTTATGAGAAATGGTTCACTTGGTCTGTTTGGTATCACCTCCTCAAATGCTGAAGTGTGATGCTTATATAGTTCCCACATACTCCATCCTAGTTATTGTTATAGGTATTAGTTGAAATTCTGGAACATTAAAAAAGTTTAAGTATCTTATAGCATGTTATATTTGTAAAATATACTTAGATGGTCATATGTGTGCCAAATGAATAAAGACACAGTTATTTTATATGTATATGTGTGTGCGCGCACACACACACACACCTAGTCATACATACAAGATGTTTATACTGCCCTTGAATAATAAACTGAGACAAAATGTGCAAAGGCAAAGTCAGTAAATGTGCCACAGTGAGATTGTATTGTTATTGTGTGCCTTCAAGTCATTTCTGTCTTATGGCGACTCTAAGGCAAACAGATCATTGCGTTTTTTTGGGATGGAGAGTGTCTGATGTACCCAAGGTCATGCAGTGGGTTTCCATGGCCAACCAGGGAATCACACCTTGGTTTCCAGGGTTGTAGTCCAGTGCTGAAACGGCTATACCATACTGGCTCTCTAACAGGCATTTTAATAGGCTCCTATTCTCAATATTTCTGTAACTTTCTGAAGAGGGGAGTAGAAGGAGCCAAATGAGACTACTCTAGGAGGAAATAATTTGACTGTTCCAAGTGTATAACAGAAAAGTATCATAGAGACCAATTTCATTACTACAAAAGATGATACCTGTGTTTTGTATAGGCAATGTAATGTAAATTGCATTCAACATTCAGTTTCAGTTTCTTCCTGTTGATATAGAACTTCCATATCTTTAGTATTGTGTATATCCAAGCTAAATGTATCCAAGATTTATTGGAAACAATTTTATTTGAATATTTCAAGTTTTTAAAAATTCCAGACCACCTTCAGGTACCCAAAATGTCTTAAACCGATATTATGATGTAAAATAACCAATACAGCATAAAACTGTAGCAGAACTATTAAAGTCAATTTCAAGTTTCTACAGAGTTGAAAGGAGTAATGAACCCTTCACTTGAATTGTGATAGAAATAATCACTTACTGAAGAGGCTCAGATAAAAGGTGTTCCTAAGGTATGCTGGGCCTAGGTCATTTTGGATATGATAGATAATAGCCAGCACTTAATTATGACAGAAGACAGTGAGTTAAGGCAACTGGTGGAAAAATTGTATAATATGTCAGATATGTCTTATGTTAGTTTAGCTGTCATCTACTGCATCTTTCTCTACTGTTCTAAGTTTGGATAATGAAGACAAGGTCCTTGTAGTCTGAGGACAGAGTCTGTAGCATGGGTCTGTAGCCATAAATTGGAAACATCTTGAAGGCACATAACATCAAACCTGACAAAAGTGGAAATACTAGTGTAGGGTGCCAATAAGATTTTGCCTGGAAGGTCACAGGAGTTGATTTTCTCTACTCCTTTGCCCCTGCCCCTCCTGTTGCTCCAGAAGCACCTACCCCTAAGGATCACATTTTAGGGTACAGAGAAAGGAAATCTGTTCCACTTGCTATTCCATTCTATGGATGGACATGGCTAAACTTCCCCATGAAAATAAGTAACACTCTTTATAACTCCGGGACCAGCAACTTGCAGAAGTCCACTGTTGGCTTTGTTGGCTTGGGTTGAAAGGAGTTGCAGTCCAGCAATCAATCAATCAGATAAAAAAAAACTCCGATAGGCCATAAATTGTCCAACCTGGTATAATTGATGACGAACAGTCTTGTCTGCATTTGCTGTTTGGTTCTCCAAACAAAACTGGGTCTAGGAGTTTTCAGCCTTTAAACTTCTTTAGATTCTTTACAAATCTAGCTAATAGTAATTGTGAATCTTGAGACTTTCGAATAAGTCTGAAAATAAGACTGCTATTTCCACACACTGATTCCTCATAGTGTGCCTTACTCACATTTTGAGTTTTGGAAGGCAGTAAAATGCTGGTACTTCTTTTTTGGGGACTAAAACCACCAAAGGCAGCAGATCACATCTGATCTTGGAGGCTAATCAAGGTCAGCTCTGGTTCTTGGATGGGGGACCACCAAAGAATTCCAAATGCTGTATGGTACATTTCTGAAGAAGGAACTGACAGAATTACCTCATTGCCTGGAAAACCCCTATGAAATTCATGAAGTTGTCATAAGTCAACAGGAAATTTGAAGGCACATGCACATGTGCTTAATTTTTATAATCTAATGATCAAGACCACTTGCAAGATTTGTTTTAACTTGTATAAGGGGGCTACTTGCATATATTTAGCTAGTCCTGGTACGTAGTAGCTTCAATTTCTACTTTATCTCAAAGTTATCTCTAAAGTAAAAAATGGGAGGAGAAGGGGGAAATCTCTAGGATACAAACATAAACATTTAAAGCCTGAGTGCATAATATAGTAATAGGATATGATAGCCACTATGAAGTGTACTGGAAATAATGTTTTTTTTAGAAAATATTTTGAATAGTGTTCAAGGGGAAAATGGGTAAATTATTGTTTTTGTGCAATTCTATCTGAGATTTGTCTGCATTTTTTTCTCCAACCTCACTTTTTTGTTTTGTTTTTCTTTGTGTTCATTGCTAGTAGCAAAAAATGTATTTCATTATTAACTATAATGAGATAATAATTTGTTTTCTTGGTGAATTTTTGTTTTTAATGGCAGGGGGAGAAGAAATTTAAACTTTTTTTTTTGTAAAATTCAACTCCTTTCCCCTTAAACTTCCCTATTTTAAAAAAATCTTTTAAGGCAGTTCTTCTGCCATTAACTTGTAGGTAGTTTTTATTTTGAATTCAGACACCTTTTTTGCATTCCATAAATGATTTTACATTACTTTTACCTGGTCAGCATGATAGATCATGACATTTCAGCCTTCCACATCTCTCGAATTTTCCAAGGACATTGCAGTTTCAGTTCAGTAATGCATTGAACATATTTTCTTTTTGTTGATGTACATAAAGTAATTTTGATGTTATTTTATTTTACATTGTATTCATTGTTTAGTAGGTCATATAACAGTGAAAGAAAACGGTCAGATTTCCTGACATATCTTTAAGATGTTATTTCATTTCATCAATTTTTAATATTTTATCATATGCTTTATTAACCTTAACATGTTTTTCTTAATATTGGCAATTGCATGTGGTATTCCTTTGACATCATTGCTTTTAAAGCTAGTGGTGAAGAGGAACCCTATGCACAATTATTTAATTCTTCTTAGACAGATAATTCTTTAACAGCAAGGAAGGACACAAAAATCCTGAATCTTGGTTTGTCTGTTTCTGCTGCTAAATGTAGGATTTGGAGCTCTGTATCCTCAATGAATGCTCAAAAGGTGACATTTGTGTTGATGCAGTGCAGTCTGGATTCTTTGTATGGTACCAAACACAAGATGTCCTCTAGACATAGGCTGTGAGCTTCCACTTGCAAATTTTGATCTGCTTCTGCTTGTTTAATGGTTGTGTGGCTCATCACTGAGGGAAAGGAGCCTGCTTCTGTAATGTAACTGAGGACAGTGTGATACCAGTTCATTTCAGTGTGATACCCCTTTTTATTCGCATGGGAAATACAGCTGGCCCATGTTTCTGAAGTTAATCATATTGGCTGAGAGCCAGCATTGCACTAAGATGTACCACAGAACTTTCTTCCCCTCCCCGTCCCTTGCCTAGAAACTGATTTTGAGAAGGTTGCTGCTTGATGGAACAGTTTTTTGAGATGAAAAGAGGTCTGCAGAGGGGAGAGGAGATGGTTTCACTCCCAGTTCTGCTAGCAGAAACAGTTGTGTCATCATGTTGAATCCTGTCCACCTACACTGTATTAACTATTCCTGAATTTGGGAATTGTGTTGATTGTACCTTTACAGATGGGTGTTTAGTGCACTGAATTGTCTAGTCTAGTACAGCTTACATTACATTTTAGTTTAGAAAGCATTTCTAATCAGTAATTGCACATAAGTTCAGTGTGTGGGGCTATTTCCAAGTGTACTCCTAAAATATTTTAGTTGTTATTTTAAGTTTATTTTGCAGTGAGGTGAATTCATGCAGGCTTACTTTCTCTTTCTTGCTGTACTGTCATCTTGCTTAGTAATATGGTGTGGGTGTCCGGTTCTTGTCTGTTGAGTCAGTGGGTGTTTTTTTCAAATGTCCTTTACCTCTTGAAGTAAGATTTTAATCCATGAATAATATAGTCCACTAGTGAGAGCCATGAGACTAGTAAATTGCAAAGAGAGGGTGTGTTCTGTGTGGGTCTTGATCTTGCAGTGTTCTCCTCCAGGAAGTTTTTAAAAAACTTATTAATTCTTCTGTGCTTTGGAATAATTTTAGCATATTGCGCTTTTAATTAAGATTTTTCATGCTGCTGTCTTTTGGCTGTTTTATTTTTTACAGTACTCTAATGATTAATGTTTATTTTAATGATTTTACCTGCCACTGTTCAGGTTGAGGTGAATGCTGCTGCTTATTATTTGAATGAAACAGAAGTTTGATTATAGCACCTACAGACCTTAAAATTTGTTTCATACCAAGCATCATACATGTTTTGGGGGTCCTCAACATGCAGAAAAATGTTTAGTGTGCTAGCCTAAGTGATATTGGATCACTGTTGGTTCATAAATGTACACTCTAGACATTTAAAAGAAAGAATTGTTGTTGGGAGGTTCTAAAGTAATTGGTGGGTCTAAAACTTTACATGGTCTTTGCTTTTGTTCCATTAGATTACATAGCATTTGGTGAATCAGGTGTTTGGCTTGTGAAGCACAACAGATCAACATTTTATATTATAGAATTGTTTTTAAATAATGTTGTCATCTGCTTTGAATATTTGAATACTGCAAATCAGACTCGAAATCTTTTATATAATATCAGAAAAAATCTAGAATGTGTTCAAGGACTTGCAGTTAAATAAAATCACATCCAAGGAACATCTTATCTAAGATTGCATACATGGCCTAATCTTATGTTTTCATTTTAGAAGGGTGTGTATTTTTTCTAAGATTTTAAGATAGATTTTTCTCTAGAGTTTCAAAAATACAGGATACAGTAATTGCTTGATATATTTTTAGGTATTAACAGAGGTGAATCTTAAGGCACTTTAAAGAAGAAAAGAGCATTTATGCAATATCTTAGCAACTTGTTAAATATAAACAAATAACTGCTGCATAATCATTATTGTTATTGTTGTTGTGTGCCTTCAAATTGTTCATTACTACTTCCTCCTAAAATTAAGCAAAACTATACTTCTGCGAGGCGAGAGAGGGAATAAGCCTTGTATAAAGTGCTGGACTTTTGTTTGCTATTATCATAGAATCATAGAATCATAGAAATGTAGAGTTGGAAGAGACCACACGGGCCATCCAGTCCAACCCCCTGCCATGCAGGAACACCCTCAAAGCACTCCCGACAGATGGCCATCCAGCCTCTGCTTAAAAACCTCCAAAGAAGGAAACTCCACAACACTCCGAGGCAGCATATTTTACTGCCGGACAGCCCTGACCGTCAGGAAGTTCTTCCTGAGGTTCAGGTGGAATCTCCTTTCCTGCAGCTTGAATCCATTGCTCCTTGTCCTGGTCTCTGGAGCAGCAGAAAACAACCCCACTCCCTCCTCTACATGGCATCCCTTCAAATATTTAAACATGGCTATCATGTCCCCTCTTAACCTTCTCTTTTGCAGACTAAACATCCCCAGCTCTCTAAGTCTATCCTCATAGGGCATGGCTTCCAAGCCCCTCACCATTTTGGTCGCCCTCCTCTGGACTTGCTCCAGCTTGACCATGTCCTTCTTGAATTGGGGTGCCCAGAACTGGACACAGTATTCAAGATGAGGTCTAACCAAAGCAGAGTAAAGTGGTACCAGTACCTCCCTCGATCTAGACGCCATACTCCTGTTGATGCAGCCAAGAATTGCATTGGCTTTCTTGGCTGCTGCATCACACTGCTGACTCATGTTCAGCTTGTGGTCTATTAAGACTCCTAGATCCCTTTCACATGTATTGCTATCCAGTCACGTGTCCCCCATTATTGTTCTTTTTTGGCAGTTTGTACTTTTAACTAACTTAACTTTTGCATATGAAATTATGTTTGACTGTTGTAAGCCATCTTGAGTCCCAGATTGAGGAACTGGTGGGATATAAATTATTATTAGTAGTAATATTATTAGTAATTTTATAGGACATTATGGTAAGATAGGGAATATCTGTTCAATGTTGAATATATGTATCATTGCATTCAAGTCAAGAAATTAACCTAGAACAGCAATTTAGCCTAGGACAGTATGAGAAGTATTACTTCAATCTGTTAACATTGTATAATTATTGAGGTCAAATATCTAAAATCTCATGGAGCTGCAGTGAGTTTCCTATAGACTGAATTCTTAAAACATGTCCTTTTCATTTACATTTAATTAAATTTTATATATATATATTCCTGTTTTGAGACAAAAAGGAGAGTGAGAAGAAAATAAATGTCGTCTTCATGAGGGAATGAAGCATATGTTTGAGGTTTCAAACCTAGCATTAATCCCAACTAGAATGGAACGACTGACTCAGTGGAACTTACTGAAGTATTAATTTACCAAGTTCCTATTGATTCAGTTGCTGCACTCTAGCTGGGATTAGCAATTGGATTTAGGCTTGAATGTCAGTATTAGTTGGTTCATTTGATAGTTTAGTTGAAACAAAGCTTCAAGAGTCAGTACATGATGCTGAGTAGCTAACTACTTACTGCTGCTTGTACTTTTTCTTTTTATGCTGATAAAGTTGCATTTGCTCAACAGCAGTGAAGCCTGCAAGAAAATGGTGGAAGATGCAGTGCACTTATCTCTCTCCCCCAACAGTTAGTTATCATTCTGTGACTACTGAGCGTACTTAATACTCCTTATTCTGTTTTTTTCTGAGGATTTTTTAACCTTAATATTTCCTCAATATTTAAGAACAGGTACACAGAGAATTGCTGTCTGTATACATGAAGGTGATTCATTACATACATTCAGAAGCCCCATGCAGTCATCTTTAAGATCTAGATTGAGAGCCAGCGAGATGTAGTGGTTTGAGTATTGGACTACAACCCTGGAGAGCAGGGTTCCGTTTCACTGTTCAGCCATGGAACCTCACTGAGTGTGTAACATACTCTCAGCCCGAGAAAAAACTGTCATAGGTTGCCTTAGGGTCACCATAAGTTGAAAACTGCTTGAAGGCACACAAGAACAGCAGGGTTGTAGATGGAATTTCATGAATGTTTCCATTAATACATACTGGTAGCAAGCTCTGTAACTTGTGTGACTGAAGTACCTTGATGGTTCTAGAAACCATATGTAAAACACTACCTGTAGGCACCACTTCATACAAAAAGTTTCCTGCGTGTGGTGCTAGCTAAGAACCCACAACCACACTGAGCTTCAGTAGATGGAATGAAGGAATTGAACCAAAGATTGGAAAAAGAGGCAGTCTTTGAGAAGCTCTCACTCTTTCTCTGTTTTTTAAAAGAAGAATGACTAAAGTAATGTACTTCTTCTGTCTTGTTTTAGACATCTGGAGTGTCAGAACTTTGGGAGTGAAGTTAATATTCTACACTAAAAGCAATGATTAAACCCAACAATTATGGCTGGAAAAAACTTTGGATGAGAACCTTCAAAGTTTAAGAGAGATAAACAAGAAATAAAAGAAGGGGGAGATCACTAAAGAGGAATACAAATAAACAGCCAGTATTTCTAGAGAGAAAATCAGGGGGAAAAAACAACCCAGTTTTTTTGTTAGAGATGTTAAAAACAATAAGAAAGGTGTTTTGGCTATGTTTCTAGCAAGAGGAAGAACAAGGAAGCATTAGGGACACTGTGGAGAAGATGGAGGAATGCAAACAGAGGGCAGAGAAAAGGCAGAACAGCAAAACAGCTGTTTTGGTGCATTCTTCTCTCAAAGGAAAGACAGTACTTTACCTAATGAACACAGGAAAAATGATGCAGTTAAGGAAACTTCATTTCAGAAAAAGTAAAGAAGTAGTACTAGAATACCTAGCTAT
This sequence comes from Iguana delicatissima, assembly GCA_948472985.1. Classification (NCBI taxonomy): domain Eukaryota; kingdom Metazoa; phylum Chordata; class Lepidosauria; order Squamata; family Iguanidae; genus Iguana; species Iguana delicatissima. Next base: position 243 of record CAOKZL010005038.1, on the reverse strand, counting down.
TTTAAATGAATTCAAGTCTCCAGGGCCTGGTGAATTGCATTCAAAGGAGAATAAAGGAGCCCTGAGAAACTACTAATTGATCAAGTTGATGTCACTGCCAGGTTCTAGAACGGATCATTAGAAAGTCAGTCTGTGGGCATTTAGAAAGGAATTCTGTGGTTACTAAGAGACAGCATTGGTTGCTCAAAAATAAGGCATGCCAGACTAATCTAACCCCTTTGTTTATAGATTTACACCATTGAT
>CAOKZL010005036.1:0-13342 GCA_948472985.1 Iguana delicatissima | reverse complement strand
GAACGGAGGCCGTCAGCAATTTGGGGGTAATGTCGATCCCGGCGCGCTCGCAAGCGTCGGCCCAGCCGTGATCGAACACGTACTCGCCATAAAATGCCATTTGCAATCCCCGGCAATGCCGCCATAAACCCGGGTTTGCCTTCCCAGTGCAGCAAGTGCTCCGTCGCCCCCCAAAGGGGGGCCGAGCTGGCGCTGTCTTCCAGCGCACTGAGAAACCCATGCTGCATAAACGGCTGGGCCTGGGGCATCAGGGGCCCCCCAGTGTGCGCAGCGATATCGGACAGGCTGTCCAGGCGTTGCAGCGGCATCGGCATCCTCATTGTTTCTTGGCATGAAAACCGGGGGTATCGCTGATCACAGCCGCGCCACTTTCCTCAAAACCGCGGACAGACGTCAAAACCCTTAGTTCCGTTGCGTAACGTTTTGTCATCTAAATGAAATCACTTAGCCAAAAACTCCGTCATAAACGGTCGCGAAAATGACCCGGTTTTTAAAGGTCCGGGTTAGGGCAATTTTTTTTCCGCCCGTCAGGGGTTGGTTTGGTCCTGGAGGGTGTTGCCCCCCCTTTCCTCATTTTCGGAGATTGATATGCGTCTTGCTTCCACTAAAACTGCGGCGGTCCTGTGTGGCGGCCTGTTGTTTGGCATTTTAGCTTTCCCGGGGCCAGCGCTGCAGTCGACGCTAAATTGCTCGCAGGGCTCAAGGCCAACGGCCAGATCACCGCGGCGCAGTACACCAAAATCAAAGGGAACGGGCCAGGGATCAGAAGAAGCAGATCGCACGCCGGGGCTAACGGAGCCAACGGGGGAAATGGGGAACTTCCCGAAAAAAACCCAAAGGCTAGCAGTTTCGACCAGAAATTGGCTTGGGCACCCAAAGCCCCTTCAAGGGTGATGTTTTTTGCCAGGAAACCATCAAGATCGACGGCGAGCCCAACAACGGTGGGCGTGACAAAGACCGTCAACGCATTCGTGCCCGCCTGGGTGCCTACACCGAAATCAACCCGCAGGTGGACCTGGTACCCGGGATCGCCACCGGCGGCGGCGATGATGCACGCTCCACCAACCAAGACCAGGATGGTTATTTGGATGAAGTCGATCTGGCTGGACCTCGGCACATGACTACCACCCGGACCAATCAAGAACCTGCACGTGATGGGCGGCGGATCCTGCAGCCGTGGGTGAACATGGGCGATGTGATCTGGGATAGCGACATCAACCCTGAAGGGCGCCTCACCTAAAAATACCCACTGGGTACAGGGTGAGCTGTTGGGGTAGCCGGGTAACTACAACCTCAAGGACAACGTGGACGGTGACGGCGTGCAATTTCGCCATGACCTGCGCCTGACTCCGGCCATTTTGGGGCACGCGGTTCTGGTCCCCGACAACCTGAAAATGACCTTGGGCGGCAGCATCTACGCCTACAAGAATACGAAGACAGCCGCTGCACAACCACCACCACGCCTTGCGATTGGGGGTTTAAGGAACTGGCCAACAATGAATTCCGCTTGTACAAAGGCTTTGCGCAAGCGGGGGACTCGGTGGCCCCTGCCGCTGTCGTTCTCCCGGCCAGTACGAAAAAACAACGATGCGGGACCGAGGGACACCCCCCGTTGCGGGTGCCAAGTCCAAGGTGTTCGGTTTGAACCTGGACTACAACTACCGCGACGTTCAACGTAACGCCGTCGTAGGCCCCCCGATTGGGATTTCCCGCCAACGGCAAAACCGGCTCGCGCGGTCACAAGATGAAAGTCAGCTATGACATCAACAAGTTTCGCCATCGGCGCCACCTACTTCCTGACCAAGGCTGACTTCGCCAGCCGGCCCCCCAGCGGGATGCCGATACCAACACCTTGCAGCTGGATGCTGAAGCCAAGTTCTAACGCTTGGCTTTGGGGAACCAGCTTGCTGTGGCGGGCAAGCTTGCTTTGCGCTGGGGTGCGAAGCCCCCCAAAAGCCTGCGACTGCTGCGCAGTCGAGCGGGAGCAAGCTCCCTCGCCACAGCAAGCTGGCTCCCTGGGTGCTTTAAGCCGCTCGGCGGCCAGTTGTTTGGCCAGCGCATCAACACCCTTTCCCCCGGTTCCTGAAAGGGATGCGCTTGAGCGTTGCCTGGATCAAGGGCATTTGACGGATAAAACGCCGGGTTTTTTTACAAAAAATTTAAGTATGAGCACCAGCAGACGCTCCCCAAAAGGGGCAATTGCCCCTCGAGATAGTCCTGGAACGCGCTACTTGTTCTTTACAGGTCAACTTCGCCCCTTTCCTCAAAATGCTCCACCGTGGCGAAAATTTAAACCGCGCTCGATGCAAAAGGACACGGACGTTGGAGAGTGAAAGGGTCGAAATTCAGTTTTTTCCAGTTCCAGGCCCTGGGGTTCACGCAGGACCAGCACACTGTTTTGCAATTCGGACAAATTCAGAATCGTATGCTCCAGGCATTTGCGCAGTTCTCTTTGGTCAGCATTTTTTTCCGGGGTGTCCTGGTGCCAAGCGTAAGGGGCGACAGCCCAATGGCCTTTTCCCGGGCGGGAAGGGGGGTTCATCGCCAATGGTGCCGTGGGGTGAGGGCCCAAATCGTGGAAAAGGGATTTCCCCAACGACTTTGTTTGTAACGGCTCTTTGCGGAGTTGGCAGTGATCGTCAATAACCATGTCTTGAGGCTGGATCGCCCTTCGAAATTTGGCCAGGTTGCGCGCCACCGAGAGCCAGGCATTTTTGCACCCCTATCGGCATGGCCCCTGGCCGACGAGGAATACCCCGGGTTGCCCCATCCCACTCTGGAAAGTGTTGACCAAATCCTTAAAAGCCCGCTGCTCACCCTTGAGCAGGCGTTCAAGCAGGGCGTTTGTCCGGCGCCTTTGATTCCTCAATTTCCGTGGAACGTTAATGGGGAGCGGGTTTCCTGGATCCAGCAATTTCGGTAAACCGGGCCACCGAGCCGATGCCTTCGCAGGCAAGCCAGCTCCCACAGTTGATCGCTTTCCCCCAACCCCCAACGTTTGCGCAGGATCACCCCCAAATCAATCCCCGGCGCCAAAAAAAGCCGAGAGGGAACCGCGCCCTTGGGGAGGTCATCCCGAAAGGTTGAAACGCAATCACCGAGCCGGCCGAGCTGGTATTGGCGTAAGTATCGAGGATCACCGGCGCTTCTTCCACCGATGCCTCGCGCCCCAGCAATTTTTTCACGATCAAGTGATTCATGCCCCAGGTTGGGCCTGGTGCAGCCAGAAACGCTTCACATCGGGTACCTCGCGGGTTTTCTGCCGGTGTCCGCCGATAATTTCGGCCACGACAAACATCCAATACCTTGCGGCCTTTTTGCACGAACAGCTTGTCGGGGCCCTTGATGCCCTTTCCGCCGTGCGGTTGAAAAAGCCGAAGTTGTTGCGAATGTTGTTAAAAACTTGGTCGGCAGCTTGGTGCTCCCACATCGAACTGATGTTCGGACGTCGCCAGGTAAGGCCCGCCCCGGGAAGCCCCCCCTGGGGGCTCCCGAAAAAAAAAGGGTTCACGGTCCAAAAATTCAGGTGGCCGGTGCAGACCCGGGTTGGCCACCGGGTGGGCCCGGGCCGGCCCAATTGGATGCTGTTGGCCGCGTTCTGGATCCCCAAGGTCCAGGAACACGCCACGTTCATTTTGAAGCCGAAACCCTGGATACCCAAGGCTTCCGGGGATTTCAATGGCGATCGCCGGGTGGCCGTTGCAGGTTGGAGCAGGCGACAATCACGCCATAAGTGGGCCCGGTTTTCCCGGGCGCGCTGCGGGGTTTTCGGCGGCCCGAGGCCATCGGCAAAGCACCGACCTTTTGTCTTTGCTCCCTGGGGGCAGGCGCGGGCCATGCGCTGGGATCAAGCCGTCTTTGTCCATCACAAAACGGCTCTTGATGCCGGATCCCTTTTTCGATGAATGCCGCCTCGACTCGGTCAGCGCCTGCACCTCGCCACGTTCGATCGCGGCGGCGTTGTCGGCGTTGAACTTTTGGGAGGGTTAAGGAAATTAAAAAATTGGGCCTTTCCCTTGGAAATTCTGGGTTTGGGCCCGGGGGGTACAGGCCGGTGCCGCTGATGGACGCAAAGGCCTTCCCCTTTTAATGCGGCAGAAAATTGGTCCCCGTCGTACCAAACTGTAAGGTTTGAAACCCCCTCCAGCAGGCATCAAACGGAAAAGCTTTATCTAATTTTTAACCGCGAAGTTTGCCCCCAACGCCGGGGATTTGGGCCATATGCCGGGCCAAAAATCCAATTTTGGGGAGGTTTTCCTCATACCTGTAGGAAACGGCCCGGGTTGCTCACAGTTGGGGGGTTCCCGGGCTCTACCTGACTCCCCTGCTTCTAAAAAGCGTTTACGGAAACGGCATTTGGTACCCAACTCTGGGAACGACACCCGGTACTCCTCCAGCCACCAGCGTATAGTAACGGGGGTGCCGCCTTCCTGGGTGGTTTGTTGGGGGTTTCCCGGTTGCCCCGGGCCCCTTTCGCTGCTCCACACGCGGTCCTTTTGCACCTGGCGAGTTTTTCCAGGCGCAGTTCGATGGCCTTGAGGAAACGCGGCAGTTCCTTGAACACTGGGCGGGGGTTTCCCCACAAAACCTGGTCACGGTGCTAGTTGCTGCTTGATATCGTTCAAGGCCACGGCCTGGGCCAGGTCATCTTGCCTTTGAAGCGTTTTTGCAGGCCGTGCCAAGTTTCACCCTTTCCCGGGGGTCAGGGCCGAGGCGTTCGGCTGTAGCCCAACTGCCGCGCTTGGTTCACCCAAGGCTCCCGGCCAGCGCCATCGCTGGCGGCTGGCTTCCCCTTAAAGCCAGGTATCGAGGCTGGCCACAGGATGTTCCCACCAGCGCGTCGTTCCCCCCGTTGGGTAACAACCCAGTTCGGTCGGGCCCCGGTTTCCCGCGAGGAATTTCCCCGGGCTCCCCCAAATTCTGTCGCGGCGCTCAAGGCGCACGGTCGGGAATGGCTTCGGCAGCGGTGGAGAAGCGCCCCTCCTTGACCGTGCCTTTCCCTTTTCCACCAGTGCCGGATACCCGTCATCGACAGGCCGGCGATGTTCTGCTGGGGCTTTTCCGCCACCGCCGCAAACACCTTTGGGCCTCTACCGGCTGCTGGCTTTTCGCGGTTTGCGGCACGGCCAAGGCCGCCTGACTGGCTTCGGCGAACCGTGCGGTGAGCTCGGCCAAGTCACGGCCCTTCCCCGAGGAACTTCCCGGCCGTCACCATTCCAGGTTCATCTTCAGGGGGTTTTTCCCACCGTTGGGCGCCTGGGCCCCACGCCTATCGCTACCCGGCCCCGGTCATGCCAGAATCCGCCCAGCGGGGGGGCAGAGAGCCCTGGCCAATTCGATACGTTGCAGCGCAGCCTTGACAAGTCCGGCACCGGCACGAAGTTTTTCGCAGCGCCTTGGGCAAATTGCGCACCAGAGCGATCCTTTGGCCGATCAACCCCGGCACCACCCCTCCAGGCGCTCGGCTGGCAACGCCGGCAACAAGGGGCCCCGGCACCCGCGGGGTACGCCGTCGGGGGGTTTGGGTTCAAGGGTAATCAAGGCCAGGGCCAGGTCGCCCAGGTGCGGGTTCCGGAAACGGGCGTGATTTCACTGGCCTCGCGGGCCAGTACGTCTTCTTCACGCATGATCAGCAGTTCGGGTTTTCTGGCTGTTGACCTTGCAATTTCAAAGGTCGGTCGGTGAACTTGCGGGCAGGCGCGCATCGTAAAGGCGTCAGGGTTTCTTCGTCGGCCAGGATGTCGCGACGGCGGGCCTTGGTTTTCCAGCTGTCGAGTCTCCAGCAGTTTCTGGTGGCCGTCAGGACTGGCAGGGGAAACCCCGCCACCAGGCCTTCACGGATAAAAATAGGGGACACCACCGGTAAAGGCCGAAATGACCGGCCCGGCGGACCACACGCCCGCATTTGTCGGCCCCCCTGCCACGTTTCTTCTCCCAAGGGGGTTCGAAGGGGTTCTTCTACAGATGCCCGGCCAGGGCCGATCCATCGGCTCATTTTCGCCACCATGCGTGCATAGAGCTTGGTGGTTTCCCCCAGTTCAGCGGTCATCAGCCATTGGGGCTTCTTCCGTCCCCAAAAACCGGGGGCCAAAGCGGCGGCGCCCCCGGGTAAACCCCTTTGGTCTTCTGGCCAATCTGGCTAGCAGGCCACAGTACCGCCTTTTGCAATTTTGGGAAGTCTGCTGGGTTTTTTTTGATGCTCAACTGCATGTCGCGGCAGATGAGGGTCAAATGGCGATGGGGGTCCCCCCGGCGGCGAAGTGTTAAATTTTTGCGGCACCAGTTGCGCAACGGACTGGCGGTCAGTTCCTGGGCGTCCTCGAAACCGCGCCACAGGTTGACCAGCCCGGCGAAGTCCCAAACCGGGGCTTTTCCCTTGCGTGGGCCTGGTCGGCCGCTTTTTGGGCGCCCGGTGGGCGCTCGCGCGGGTCCTGGATCGACATGGCGCTGGCGACGATCAACACTTCCTGCAAAATGCCCAGCTTGGCCGCTTCCAGCAACATGCGGCCCTGCGCGGGTCCACCGGCAAGCGGCAACTGGCGCCCCAAGGCGGAGCTGGCTGTTGCGGTCTCCGCCAGAGTTCTTGCAGCAGGTTGAAACCGTGCTGATGGCCTTCCCATCCGGCGGTTCGATAAACGGGAAATCGGTGATCTCCCCCGGCCAGGTGCAGCATCTGCGGGATACGCAGCAGGTTGGTCGCGGGATTCCGGGTTTAAATTCCGGGCGCCCGATAAAGTCTTCTTCGCTGTACAAGCGCACGCAAATACCCGGCTCAACCCGGCCGAAACGGTTTACGCGGTTGGCGCTGGCCTGGGAAATCGCCTCGAGGGGAAACGCTGCACTTTGGCGCGGTAGCTGGGGACTGATGCGCGCCGTACCGCTGTCATCACGTAGCGAATCCCGGCACGGTCAGCAGGTTTCCGCGACGTTGGTCGCCGTCCACGCCCGGGCCCCGGGGGGGACTGGAAAATGCGCTGCTGCTCGGCCGGCGACAGCCGTGCGCAACGGCAACCCGGTGGCTTTAGTGGGCCTTGCGCAGCATGTCGGCCGCGTCACGAATTGCGCTCGCCGGGCGGAACCCCAATACATCGCCAGGACTGCGCCGTTCGCTGGCTTGGCGGCGATTTATCAAGGGTGGCAAGGATCGCCTGGTCGACGGTCAGGTCGTCCTCGACGCGGTTCCCTCCTCGTCCTGTTCCAGGGTAGGGGGCATACCAGGTGTCCACCGGGAAGGTGGCCCGACCCTCGACAATCGGCGATGTCGAAGGCGGAAAAAGCGCTCCAGGTCGATGGTGGCCAGGGAGAGTTTTCAGGTGGGGCAGCGGCAACAGGGTCTTGAGGTAGCCGAGCAGGAAGTCGATGTTCGGCTGCGTTGTGGGTTTCGTCGACGATGATCGTGTGAGCGCTGAGGTAGCGGTCGTTCTGGGTTTCGGCCAGCAGGATGCCGTCGGTATAGCTTGATCAGGGTGTTGGATACTCTGGTCTTAAAACCCACTGGAAACCCGACCAGCGCCCCCAATGGCGTCCGTTTCAGCGACGCGGCTGGCGACACTGGCGCCGCGATCCGGCGCGGCTGGGTGTGGCCGATCAGGCCGAACTGGCCAGGGCCCGATTTCCAGGCAAATTTTGGCAACTGCGTTTTTTTCCCGAGCCGGTTTCACCGGCGATGATCAGTACCTGGTGCTTGTTCAGCGCGTCCTTGATCTCTCGCGCTTGGGGAATCCAGGTGTGCAGCAATCACCGGCAGGCTGGCACGCCGCCCGTGCCTGGGGCACGATGCCTGCATGCGCGCCACCCACTGCGCCAACTTGTCCTCGTCGGGCTTCTTGGCACCCAAGAACTGCCGGCGCAAGCGGTGGCGGTCGGCGGCTGGCGTGATCGAGGGTTTTGAGCAGTTGGTCGTGGGGGGTTTCATCATCAGGGTTTGGGGGTCATTTATGCAGGGGGGGGATTGTCGCAGAAAAAAGCTACGGGTTCAAGCAGCAAGTAAGGGGAGACCACTTTCACTTGCCCCTTGCAGCTTGCAGCTTTCGCTTATGGCTGCTCTTTCCTCTTTTAAGGGAACACGTGATCACCTTGCCGGCACAATCGCGTTGCAGGCCTTTTTAGTTAGCGTTTTAAAAAGCCATCAGCTATCGAAAAACCGGCGCGCCCGGCGTCGGCAAACAGGAAAGGGGGAACTTTGGGGAAAAACCAGCGGGCCCCCGGAAAACCAGGGGTCGGAGGGCCCTCCTCGGGGGGGCGCGGGCGGAATCGGAAGGGGTTCAGAAAAGATTTTGTCGTAGTCGTAGAACCCCGCGGCCCTGGGGGTGACGCCAAAGTTTTCGCAAAATTCCCCCAAATATTGGGCCAGTTCTTGATGCCAGGCCGTAATTCCAATCTTGGCCCCGAGCGGGGTTGGCGTTGTCGAGGTAGAGGTTAGCGGGGTACCGTGCTCGGTCCAGCAGTGGCGGATAGCCGGTTGCCCTCCCTTCGACTCCGGCGGCGTTCCCAGCAGTCGGCCAGGCACTCGGGCTCAATTTGCCAAGGGGAAGCGGAAGTCGGCGAACCCCTGGGTGTCGGCCATGCGCCCTCCCCGGTCGACGTTTTTCCCGACGGTATTTTCGATCACCGTGGCGCGGTTGACGTTTTTTGACGGGGGGGCCCGATGATCTTGAACACCGTTTTAAAACCCGGAGCGTAAAAGTATGCCCTCCCGCGCACCCCGGGGAGCCATGATGAACTGGTCGTCGGTGGTCCGGTTTATCACGCGGGGAAAATGGATTTGGTGTTGTAAAACCGATGGAGGTGTACAAATCGGCAAGTGCTTGCCCGGCAAAGCGCTTGAGAAAGCCGATGAAACCGCTGGCACGGGGAATACCATGAAAAAAGGAAAGGGGAACGAGAAGATGATCGACACGTCGGCTTCGTCAGGATCAACGCATCGATCTGGATGCCACGCCCTTCGCGGTGCAGCAGCGGAATCACCAACGGCCATTGTTCGTCGCGGGTGAAATGGCCCACAAGGTAGGCGCCTTTGTTGCGATACAGCACCGAGGAAAACAACTCGACCTTGAGGTGGTTTGCAACCCAATCCGGGGGTTTTTCCCCGAATGGGTTTCGAGGCGGCGGGTGGGGGGCAGGTCGGCGGGGGCTCGCTAAAGCTGTAGTCAGAAAGTGCCCCAGCAGTCCGCTTTTTACCCCCGGCGTGAAATAGGGTTTGGCCGGCGCCCGGCGCAGGCTAGGCCGAGTGGTGTGGATGAACATGCAGCCGTCACTGATCAGGTCATGGCTGAACAGGCCGCAGAGTCAGTTTCGGCTCCACAGCTCATGTAAAGCGCAGGTCGATCAAACCGATATAAGCGTTTTTTCCAAGGGCCACTGGCCGATGTCCTGCAATCCAGCAGGGTCAAACGGGCGCAGAGGGGTTTCACCTCAGCGATTTTCTCCTCTAAGATGACGCGGCCGACGGGCCTGCCCCTGCTGCCACGGGGCCCTTTCTCGAAACGCTCACGGGCGCCATCGGTGATCTGGCGGAAGTGCTCACGGAAATCGTCGAAACCGTCGAGGATCATCCGGGCGATAGCGAGGGCGGACTGCGAATGGGGGAAACCTGAACGGGTTCGGAAGCCCAAGCTTGCCGTGAACCAGGCAGGAGAAGAATATTTTCACGGGGGTGAGGGGAATTACCCTTTTGGGGACCTGCCCGCGGGGAAACCTTCTCGCCCGATTGGCATAGGAGTTTTCCGTGAGCCTGTTGACACCCCGTATCTGCTGGGGGTGGCTGCCATCTGGGGCAGCCCGTTATCGTATGCCCGGAAATCGGCACGGGCCCACCGCGTTTTTCCGCGGTCGATTGCCGCCGCGGGCCTTTTTGATCCTGGCGATGCTGGGTGAGCTGGGATTTCCAGGGCAAGTTCAAGACGGTCCTGCTGCTGGGCGTGATCAACTCGGGGGTTCCCCACATTATCGGTGGCGGCGCAGGTACTGCCGGCGGGTTTTCGGCATTTTCAACGCCACTACACCCTGATGGGGGTGCATCGGCGGGTTGTTTTTCAGCAAAACCGACGCCGGCAAAAAAAGGGGGGTGGCCTTGGGGTTTCTTGGGTTGCCTGCTCACCCGCGCAGGGCCGGTGGCATTTGATCTGGAACGTTAAAGGCGCATTGCTGCCTGCTGGCGACCACCTGCTAGGGCCCGCCGGTTTTCCTGGCGCGACGCTGGCTGGATCAGCGCGGCGGGTTGGACAGTCGTCTCTCTGCCTTGGGCAATGCTGGGTGCTACGTTTTTTTTGCTGCCGTTCTTCGCCTTCAGCGCCATCACCCAGCCACCGGCGAGTTGGGGCGGCGGTTTGGGGGTGTGGCTCGGGGGGCTGGATGTAGGCGTTCCCTAATCCGTATTTCCCGCCTGCTGTCATCCATGGGCCCCGGTAAGTCAATGACCGTGATTTGATTCCCCCGTTCGGCGTGTTGGGGGGCGTTTTTGTTGGATGAACCGCTGTCCAGGCCCTTCGTTGGTGGGGTTTGTTTCCCGGGGGGTTTGGGTTGGGGTTTTCCCCCAAAGGGAGCCCCCCTGTGGGGGGGGCTGCCCCCTCACGCGACATTTTGAAAGTTTCGGGGGCGCTTGCACCCAGCGAAAGGGTTTTTCGCCACCGCACTCGTCCACGGGGGGTTTTTGTTTTTACAAAAAGGGAAACCAACCCGACGATGACAAGCCATTCCCAGCACGCCAACAGCGCCGGCTTCCCGAAGAGGTTTCCCATACCCGGCACCGGGCACCAGATAAAAAACGGGTAACCCCAAGGTTTCCCCGGGGAAAACAGCCGATACAGCAACAGCGTCGCCAGCCCGACACCACCAAGCCCATCCACAGCACCGGCGGGAAAACCCTGCACTGTGCTCGAAGGGGAAAGGGCGGAACCACAACACTCCGCACAGCAACAGCCCGGCCGTTTTCAGGGCAGCGTGCCCAAAGGATTGTCGGTGATGCGCTTTTGCATGATCGAGCCAAACGTCATGCTCGCCGGCCGCAGCCCGAACAGCACCCCCGCCGGGGACCCCCGCCAACCCGATGCCCTGGTACACCACCATGATCAAGCCAGCCAACCCCAACCCCAGGCCGAAAGCCGGCGCCAGGGCGTTGGCGCTCCATCGTACCACGGTGAGGATGGGTGACACCCATGATGGTCGCCATCACCCCAGGGGTGACGTTGAGGTCCAGGGCCAGCAGATAAAAAATCGATGGGCCCCCCGAAAGCCCCAGCCTGCCGGCATCGCGCGGCTTGCCGGGCGGGCAGCTTCAACTTGAGGAGCGGGAACACTCCCAACCCCCATCAGGGCAATGGCAAACCGGATCAACAGAAAGGCAAAGGGCGCGCATGGGCCAGGCCCAACTTGGAGAAGATCGCCCCGCTGCTCCACAGCAAGACAAACACGCTCGTCGAGGCCGCCGCGGCCACGGATTTTTCGAAAGCACAGACATGGTTACCACCTGTTATCAGGCAAAAAAGCCGCCCAGTAAAAAACAAAATTTCAGTGGTTTTTTTTGGCGGAGGGCCAGCAATCGCTATCAGCCCAAAATGAAAAGGCGGTGATACATCCCCCCGGCGGTACGACAGGTGGGGGTAATGACTGATCTGGGGGCTCTTGCCCGGCAGGCCACCACGGCGTTACCGCTGAATCACTACCGCTATGCGCTGGGAAGCTGGCATGTCTGATCTTTTTTAAGGGATATAAAGACGCGACGACTTAAACCGCAAAAATACTTTGCAATCCTTTCCCCCCTTTCCTTGTACATGGGGCGTTTTCATGCCCTGGGAAACCCGGCCACTCGCAAAGCCGCCCGGATTTTTGAAGGATTTCCATGATTGCTTTGCCCTGGCGACCTCACCCACTTTCCATTGGCTATGTCGTGGCTTTGATCTACGGCCAACTGGGGGGGATGGGGCGGTCTCCATCGCACTGCTGCTGGTGGCCGGGTGGGGCCCTCGCCAGAAGAAACCCCTTTGGGGACGCTACTTGGGCCAAGGCTTGTTTATCGATGGCCCTGGGCCTGGGATGCACGGCTCCCGGGGTTTTTATAACGGCCGCGGTATTGCGCCCCCGCGTTTAACTCCGGTAGGCCCCCTTTCGATGACCGAACCAGGACAAACCCCTGATAGGCTTCTGGCTGTTGCTGGCCTGCCCGTGGATTGTGGCGCGAGCTCATTGCGCCCGTGATCTGCGTCACCGCCCTGGCACTGACCCTGACCGCCATCGTCGCACTGGGGGGCCGCATATGGGGAATGATCAGTTGGGCGCCGAAATGGCCGGCCAGGCATGGCTGTGGGTTAATAACCTGCTGCTGGTGACGCTGGTGGAAGAAGCGCTGTTTCGTGGCTATGTTCAGGGCGGCCTAGCCAACGTTTCAAAATTCCCCCCGGGGGAACCCTTTGCGCTGCTGTGGCTTCGCTGTTATTCGGCCTGATGCATTTCGGGCGGGTTGGCAATGGGTGACGCTGGCCAGTATTGCCGGGGTCGGTTACGGCCTGGCGTATCGCTTTCGGGCCGGCGAGCGATTGCCCGTTTGGCGAAACGCTGCACTTCGGCTTGTTCACCTACCCAATGTGGGCCCGCGGGCCCCCACTGTAAGAACGAGCTGTTGTGGCGACGGAGCTTGCTCCCGCTCCGGTGCGTAGCGCCCGCAAGTTGTTTGGGGGGCTTCGCAGCCCAGCGGGAGCGCTCCCCCCCACACGGGGTCCCAGGATGTTAAAAAAAGTTAAATAAATGCCCAGCATGGCCGATAAACCCCCGAAAACCTTGCGGATTGAAAATCATGCGTAAAAAAACCCTTACCCAGCGCGAACGTACCTTCCCTGCTCACAACGGTTATTCCCCCAAGATGCCAAGGGTGTCATTATATGCAACGACGCGTTTGTCGAAATCAGTGGGTTCACCCGCACGAACTGGTCCGGCTCCGCAAACCCGGGGCTCCCCGGATGTGCCCTCGGGGGTTCGACACATGTGGTCCACGCTCCCAAAGGGTTTCCATGGATGGGGATTGTCAAAATCGCTGCAAGACCGGTGACCACTACTGGGTTAACGCCATGTAAAGGTGTTCGAGGAACCAGGTGATCGGCTACGAATCGGTGCGTATCAAGCCCACCGCCGAGCAGATCCGCCGGGGGAGGCGCTTAAACGCATCAACCAGGGCAAGTCGGCGATTCCCCAGCGCGACAAAAGGCTGCCGGTGCTGCAGGACTGGCTGCCTTTATCCTGGTCAGCCAACTAGCTTCATGATGGCGCCACCCTCACCTCCCAGTGGGGCTTTGCCTTGGCGGCGCGTTTCCCTGCCGTTGGGCCTGCTGGGGGTGAGCGGCAACAGCGC
>CAOKZL010005035.1:0-14167 GCA_948472985.1 Iguana delicatissima | reverse complement strand
GATACCCGAAGGAGCACATTTCTCTATATTTGCCTAACCAAGGACTGAGATCTATTGGACGGGCCATCCTCCATGTCCAATCAGTAGGAGAAATACACTGTGGGAGTCCATGGAAGAGGGCCTTTTCCTTGGTGGCACCCTGGTTATGGAATTCCCTCTCTCTGGGGAGCTGACTGGCACCAATGTTAGAATCATTTTGGTACCAAGTTAAAAACTGGCTTCTTATTTCAACACATTGAGCTAAACTGATTTTATCCAGGCTGCCCATGTATTTTAACTATATTATTCAATTGGTTTTAAATTGTCTCTTTTGAAACTGAAAAGGTATGTAATCATTTATTATTGTTTTAAATGGATTTTATTGTAAGCCGGTCATAGATCGTCGGATAAACGACAGGATATAAATATGTAAATAAATAAATATTTGGCAGTCCACTCTCCCTGTACGTGCCCGCTCAGGCCCTGAGATCTCCCTGATTGGGCAATTGTCTCTCCTGATCTCTGTTGGTCCTTTGTGACACTGACCCCAGTAAATGTAACTTAAAACTTATCACAAGGGGGGATCAAAATAAATATAACAGCAACAGCAGCAGTTTAACCCAAGGAAACAACTTTTTAAAACACCCACTTCTGGTTTAGTGGAGGGAACAAGGCCTTCTTCTGGGTCAAAAATAGGCCTAAAATGGCCCAGAGGCCTATAAACGCTGGCATTAGGGGGCATATGGGGCAAACTTTTTCCCCCAGCAGGGCTGTGGTCCCCTAACATCACCCGGGAACTCCTGGAGCCCCCTAGTCTCTCAAAGTTGCCCACCCTGGCCTAAAGAGACAGGGCGGGGAATGCCTCTTTCAAATGGAGCTGCAATGAACTTGCTTGCAAATCTTTGGTGTATGTCAAGTTTTTCATATGGTGCTATGGCATCTGAACATTGATCTCCCACTCCCCATTTCCTCTAGATAATTATTAATAGATATATACTTTTTTATACTTTTTGTATAAACCTATAACAACATTGACCTACATCCAGATTTGAGGGCTTTTGGCTGTGCCTTGGCAGAGGTCTGTGAGCAAAAATCGGATGACTCTCCCTCAGGGCTGCCTTGAGCTGTGGCTTTCCTGTGCTGGGAGGGGGTCATACCGGGTGACCTTCCTGCCTCTTCCGGCTCCCTAGTTCTCTCTCTGGGAGCAGGCAGGGAAATTTGGCCAAAGGTGACATTCTTAGTTCTCATTCTGGTGGCAGGCTCATGAAATAGCCTCTGACTGATTTTTTCCCCCTGAAGATTTCCTACCGCTTTTTTTTAAAAAAAGCATCCTGGAGCTGGAAGAGGCCCCAAGGGCCATCCAGTCCAGCCCCTTGGCGTGGAGAAATACACCATGGACGTATTCCCAACAGATGACCACCCGGCCTCTGTTTGAAACCTCTGAAGAAGGAGACTCCACCACACTCCCAGGCAGCAGACGTCACTGTTGAAGAGCTCTTACCATCAGGAAGTCCTTCCCAGTGTTAGGTGGAATCTCTTTTACTGTTGTTTGAATCCATTGCTTCATGTCCTAGTCTCCTGAGCAGCTGAAAACAGGCATGGTCCGTCTTCAAACTAAAGTCCTTTCAAATATTCAGACATGGCCATCACCTCTTAACCTTTTCTTCTGGCAAAACATACCCAGCTCCCTAAGCCATCCTCACAGACTGTGGATTCCAGGGTCAATCCTTGTAGTTCATGAGAACCTTTTTCTTGCCTGTGTTCCGCTGCATATTTTTAATTCCCCCCCCCCCAAAGCACATGTGTTTCCTGCGATCTGGCTGCCCAGGAGAAGTGCTGCCACTGGCTCCTCTGAGCTGGAAGCACCTGCAATTCAAGGCCTCGCCAAGACTTTGTCTTCCCGCCTGGAAACCGGCAGGTATCAGAGTTCAGTGCCTTGTACAGGTGGCAAATGACGCCAGGTGCGATGGGCTATGCAGTCCTTCAGCTGAGGGGTTCCAGCCTCCCCCCAGCAAATGGCAGAACCGAGCCCCTAAGCAGCCAGTTGCCAACTCGACTATGTGTTACTTCGGCCCAGGCCTACCCAGTGATAACACTTGATATCGTTTTGATATCAAACCATTTGGCTTTCCTCTGCCACCCCGCGCCACGTGTTTGCGAGGCCTCCGGAGTAGCACGTAAACAGGCGCGGCTGATAATTGCTGGACATTCCATTCTCCGACCTAGGCAGGCTGAACAGAGCTGGTTTGTCGCTTCAGGGAGCTCTCCAGCAAACACCTTTTTGCTTATGCGCGATTCTAACAAAGGTGCCCGGCCCTGGGCAGGTAGCCTTACAAAGCTGTACTAAGCACTCCGCATTTGCATACCGGCTACATTATTGTTAAATTGGCGCTAAGCCAATCATGTTAAAATCTGATCTTTCCAAAGCTTTGTCCCGCTCCAAACTCGCGTTGTTCTCACCAAGTAAGGTATGGCCTGCAGTCACAATTCACCCTATAAAAGACCCCCAATTCCGAGAATTTCTCGGACCGCTTGGCTCGCTCCCGAGTTCCATCCCGTCTTGCTGCCGCTGTGTCTGGCGAGCAATCCCTCAGTCCCATGTACTGAGACTCCATATCCACGAACTCAATCTTCATACCTCTCCAGGATTATGAGACAGGCATCGTATCACCCACTTCCCTCTGACAATCCCTACTTCCAGTTCTTTAGTTAGCTGTGTGACTGTGTTGTCTTTCATGTTTGTACTTAATAAAACATCGTTTTTGCTACTTTAAACCGTCTGACTGCTTGACTGACCTGACCCCGTAGATGCTGGGTTGCAAGATCCTGCTACCTAAACCTGCCTCTCGCTAGCTTTAGTGAGTGCTCCAGCTAACTTTCCCCAAGGTGCTGTTGTTGTTGTTTGGCCATTTGGGTGTCCCCCCCCGG
Organism: Iguana delicatissima; assembly: GCA_948472985.1. Lineage (NCBI taxonomy): Eukaryota > Metazoa > Chordata > Lepidosauria > Squamata > Iguanidae > Iguana > Iguana delicatissima. The sequence goes on along the minus strand of CAOKZL010005035.1, from coordinate 11,260 downwards.
GACCCCCCAGAGAACGGGGTAACATATGCCAGAGGGGCCTCTGCCTTCAGTCGGGTGGGCTTTAGAGTCCTTGTTGGCGCCACGGCCAGCAGCGCTCCAGTGGCAGAGAGAGGCTTCATCGGCATTAGCAACGCAATGGGTCGGGGGGGTTCCCTCCCGCTGCACCCAGTCCGTCAGAATATCTTGTTCTGTGGGTAAGCAGGGCCAGCCTGTGGGGAGACAGTTTCGGGTCACCCCAGATGACCTCTGGGTGTGAGGGAAAAGCAGTTGAGAAAAGCAGTTAATTTTCCCTGAAATTTGGGAAGGGGACTCTGTGTTTGAAAGAAGAACAATAGGACACTGTGAGAAAAAAATGTTAGGGAGGATGAAATGTGCCCCCCGCTATGGCCTTGCTCTGTTTTTCCAACATTAGTAAGGTTATAAAAAATGATGAGAACTGTTGTTTGCGTCTTTTTCCTTTTTTGGACAGGTGATGAATTTGCACTAGATATATAAATTGTTTTGAATGTAAAGAGGCGGGGCTCAGATTTTTCAAAATTATTCACTGAGACATTGTGCACAATAAATTTTTTTTCAAAAACCCGTGGGTCTTTGGCTTTTCCCCCTCAAGCCTGCGCGGGGGTGGGAGCCTCGGACTCTGGGGACCAGGGGTCATTTCCCCCGGCCGGGCCCACGGAAACCCACGGGGCCCCCTGGGGCGCGTCACAGACTCTCAGCCCCAGAAAACCCCCTGGCAGGGTCGCCATGGCTCGCTCTCCTCCCAAACCAAACCAATAAGGCAGGCAGGCCTGGGAGGAGGAGGGGGCGATGGGGGGGGGGGGGGGGGCGGGAGGGAGGCCGTTGGGGGAATCTCCCTCCGAGGGGGGGCAGAGCGAAGCCCCGCAGCCCAGCGGCCCCGAGGGGTTAAAAAGGCAGCGAGCCGGATTCCTAGAGAGGAAGGGAACCCGGGGGGAGCGGGAGGTGCCCGGTCCTCTAGAGCAGAGGAGCCCCGGGCCCTCCCCCTTTGTTCTTTTTCCCCCCTCCCGCCATCGTGGCCTGGCCCTCTCCCTCCTCCGGGGTCCGGGGGAGCCCCCCCCCCAGCCTCCCCCCCCCCCCGCCCAAAGGGGGACCCGGGAAATTCTCCCCCCGGGGTAAAGGGGGGCCCCCCGGGGGCGGGGGCTGGGGGGTCCCGGGGGGGCCCCCTTTCCCCCGCCTGGGCCCTCCTTCCCTCCTCCTTGAGGCCGGGGGCCCCCCCAGGGGTCCGAAGGGGAGGCCCCGGGGGCCCCTTTGCCCGGGGGGGCCCCCCGGGGCGCCCCTCCCTCCCTCCCCCCCCGCCGCCTGGGGGGCCGGATCCCCCCTCCCTCCGAGGGGGGCCCCGGGGGGCCCCCCTCCCGGGCCCCCCGGGGCGGAGGGGGCGGGGGGGCGCCCCGGGGCCCTCCCGGGGGGCCCCGGCCCCGGGCCCCTCCGCCCGCCTGGCCCCGAGGATCCCCCCTTAGGCCGCTTCGAGGACCCGGGGCGGGTTCGGGAGGCCCCCCGCCTGCTCCGGGCCCCCCGGGGCTCCGGGGGGGCTCCCCGGGAGCCCCAGTTCCTCCTCCGCCGCCTCCTCCCCCTTTGCCGCAGCCCTTCGCCCCCCTCTCCCCCCGGCCCGGCCCGTGCGGCTCCTTTCCCCGGAGGTCGGGGGGCGCTGGGGGCTGGGCTGGGTGGAGCCATTGGCCCTCTTTCTCCGCGCAGAGGCAGTTCTTCCCTTCAGACCAGCATTCCAGGCATCCCTTTCGCAGAAAAACCCGCAGAACTGCCTTCAGCCTGCAGGGTTTGCCGCCCTGCCCCCCAAAAAGGGGGAAAGGGGGGGGCAGGCTGGAGGAGAGGGTTTTGGGGGTTTCCCCTCCTGCCCCCCAGCCTCGGGGGGAAGTGGGGCTGCTTTTGGGGGCCCCGTTCTGGGGCCCCCAAAGAGCAGGGTTTGGTCCTCGGGGAAACATTTACCTTTTCCCGGGGCGGGGCAGCCCCCCCCCCGGGCTCCTGGAAATAGAGCCTCCATCTGCTGAAATAGCTTACCAGGGAAAGTGAGCGGGAAGGCTTCAGAATTTTTTAAAAAGAGTATTATAAGCCTGCTGAATAAACTTTCACCGGTTGGCCATTAAAACCCTGACTGTAAAGGTAGTCTTTTAGAAGGGGTTTTAAAACAACAGTGGGCTGTATCTTTTTTTTTTCTTTCTTTAAAAGGGAATTTTTTTTGGGTTATAAAAAATTTTAATATAAGTAATGGGAAAAATGGGGGGGGGATAAAAACAATGTTTGGTTTTTTTCTTTCCAATTTGGGGTCAGCCGATGTTTTGCTGCTGACCAACCTATAATGAAGAATTGAAGAATTGCGGGAACCCCAAGGAAAGCCTTCATTTAGACAAATGTCAAGGAATTTTGAGGGGGCCCGGGCCCAGAGAGATTGGGGCGGGAAAGGGGAAAAAGGCACCCGGGGGGGATGGTGTGGGTTGAGCTTTGGGTGACAGAAAAGGGGGGATTTACACTACATTGTTATGGTGCTATTATTTCACTTTCCACATCCTGGGGAATCCTGGGGTCTGCAATTTAAGGAGGGGCACTTAAATTTTTAACCAGAGAGCTCTTTCGTTTTCCAGGAAACTACAAACTCCAGAATTGTACAGGATGCTGAAAGTGGGATAATAACGACAAAAACAGCATAGCGCGGAAAGGGCCCGGGAGAAGAGATGGCTCAGCAGAAGGCTAAGGGAGGGAAGGCAGGGCCGGGGAGCAGAAAGACAGAGGCTGGGGGGGGAAAGATGCAGCCTTTTTTTACTCTGAACCAAACAAGGCTTAGCTTGGTGGCTCTTGGTGAAAAAAGCCTCCCCAGTTTTTTTCTCTGATTCTGATCGTTTACTTCATGGGAGAGACTTGTTTCTGTGTCAATCTCCTGTCTGTTTTTTGGAGTACAGCAGTTCTTAAAACAATAAATTTTGGATTTGCAGAATTTAGAGTAAAGGTGATCAGGGATTCGCTGCTCGGGAGAGAGGGGACGGGGGAAAGAAGTCACTTTCCTCCCATTTTTCACTTCATCGGATACCATTTTAAAGATGGATGATAGAGCCAGCTGGACTCGAAGCAGGAGGAGGCCCTAATGGCATTGGTGATGAAAGTCATGGGGAATTCTGGGAAGAAAAGGGCCAAAAAATTTCCTGAGTGGGGACTCTGGCAGTTAAAACAAGCATCAGCGCTTCAGGCAGTTCTCCTACCAAGGGCCCGGGGGCCCGAGCGGTTTGTAGTCGCCTCCACGATCTCTGCCACCAGTGGCTGAAGCCAAAGGAACAGCCCCAAACATCAGATCATGGACCTGGTGATCTTGGGGCAGTTCCTGAGCACCCTTTCCCCCCAGAGATGGGGAGCTGGATCAGGGAATGTGAGGCAGAGAGCTTTTCCCCAGGCGGTGGCCCTGGCAGAAGGTTTCGTCCTAAAGTCAGGCTGAAGGCAAGAAAGAGGAAGAACAGGTAAGTTTCCTTTTGGGTTCCCTCAAGCTGAGGCGGATGGATGGATTGAATAAATATGCTGCCAATCTGTGATCAGATATGGGGAAAAAAGGGGAAATCCGTTCATCTGCCCCTTTTTCCCACCCCCAAAAGGCCCCGACTGCTGCTCCCTTGTAGCCACTGTGGGGTCCATTCACCCTGTGTCACCCAGCGGGAGGGGGCCCCTTCCCCCTCTATGGTTTCGGGGGTGAATGTGCTCCCATCCACACTCAAATGTAGCCTAATCCCACTCTGCAGAAATCATGCTACAATTGCTAATTTTTTCATGTGATATTGTGCAAGACAATTTTTTATATCATTTTTAAAGGTTTTCTAACACTGAATTTGAATTCTCTGTCTTTTCAGACCAAAGATCTTTGTGTGGAAGTTCATTTTACCCCCCCTTCCCCAGGGGGTTCTCCATCAGGCGTCGTCCAGAGTCCCCACCGGAAGGAGTTGAAGCAGGAGGGGGAGGGGGGCTGGGGCCCTTTGCAGGGTAAGGAGAACCCATCTCTGGGCACAATCCTCTTTGTGTTTGGTTGCCAAATGTTGCCATTCTTTGGGGGGATTGGATATTATAATCAATACAAAACAGTTTGTTTTCGGTGAAGTTAAAAGCCCCTGGTTGTAACCTAGAGAGTTTTTATGGCTGGGGGTCCAGACAGTCTGAATGACCTGCCTGAATTTTAAGATTTCCGAGGTGACACCTTTCTTTTGCCCACCCCCCAACTTCCAGGTATATTTGTTGAGGAGAGACCCCTCTCAGCAGCTACTTGTTTTTTTTGATGGGCAGTTTGTGTGATATTGCTAAAAACCCTTTTTTTGTTAAAAATAATTGGGCTCATATATTTGCTCCTTTATTTGTGTTAGATTGATTCTTCAGTACTGCCTTCTTTATTCAGTCATCACCCTTTTTGCTTATTGATTTTATATTAAATAAAAATGTGAATTAATGTTCCTATGGGGGTTTCAGGGGACTGCCTTCTAAATTGTTACATTTTTTTTGGCCTTCTCTTCATTTTTTCATGTGTAATTCAAATACTATGTGATTGTTGTTTGCTTTTCTATTTTTTCTTGTACTTTTGGATTTAACCTAAGATATTTGCCCCCCCGTGTGAAATGTATTATAGATTCAATGATTCAGTTAGGGTTAGAACTTTTTTGCTACACCCCAATCCCCCCCTCCTAAGTGTTGTATCAAACATGCCCATACATTTTGGTGGTTAAAAATTTTCTAGAATCCTAGAGTTAAAAGGGTTTTCCCCAAAAGGGCCATCTAGTCCAACTTCCTTCTGCCATACAGGAATCGACCATTATGGCACTCCTGTGTCCACCCTCTGCTAAAAAAACTCCAAAGAAGGAGATTCCACCACCCTCTGAGGCCATGTATTCTATGGTTGGGCAGCTGTTACAGAAAAAGAAGTTCTTCCTAATGCCTAATGTTTAGGCCGTAATCTGACCAAAGCAGAATGGGAGGGGGCAGAACGGATCTGGACACTGTGCTCCTGTCAATGCAGCTCAGAATTGCTTTTAATTTTTTGGTTGCTGCCTCTGACAGTTGACTCCTGTTTGCCTTGTGGTCTCCTAAGATCCTAAATCCTTTTCACATGTACTAATTTCAAGCCAAGCATCACCCATCCAAATTTGTGCATTTCCTGTCTAGATGTAACACTTGATGTTTATCCCTTTGGAAATTCATTTTGTTAGGCTTCCCCCAAAGCTTTCCCAATTGTCAAAAAAATTTTTCAATTCTGTTCCACTCGTCTGAGGTCTCAGCTGCCCTCTCTAATTTGCTGTCACCTGCAAGCCGGATAGGCTTGCTTTCTGATCCATCATCTCAGTCATTTAAAAAATAGGTTAAGGAACACTGGGCCCAGGAGAGAACCCTCAGGCACCCTGCTAGTCAGTCCTCTCCAGGATGAAGAGATAAGTGGGATGGAAAAGGTTCTGTCCAAGGGAGTGAAATGCTCCTGTGTTCAAAGGGTGGACCGTCCTTACAAGTTTCCATGTAGGATTGTGCATGTAACCCCGAAAACAAACCTATGTGAACATCTCTCCCTTCACCCCTTCGTCTCTCCCACAGAGTCTGGGGAAAGGGAAACCACCAAGAAGTGCTGGGTCCCCACTTCCTGTTTGTGATGAAGCAGAACCAAACTGAGGTAAGGAGAAAGGTTCCCGGGAAAAAAGGAGGGAGCAGCTGCGGGGGTCCCCACTTCCAGGCTCACCTTGATAGCTCTTGGTTTCAGTTTGTTTTGGATTTTGTAAAAAGAAGTCACATCTATTTCCTATTTTTAATGGAATAAAGTGGAGCTTTCAAAAAGATACAGTATGGGGAAAAAAAAAAACTGTCAGGCTCATACCAACTTACCCCGAGGTTTGAGCACTGAACCCTTTAAAAAGCCCAGTTAAATCCCTTTTTTAAAGTTTTTGTTTGTTTTTTTTTATTGTTTTGAAAAAATTAACACATTAAATTTTTAAAGCTCCCAGCGATAAGGAATAAGGAAAGTTTAAAAAGAGAAATCATAGCTCATAAATTTCAGAAAAACAGGTAAATACCTGAATTGAAGTCCATTTGCAAAATAGGTTGATGCATCACTCTTTCAAATGTGCGAGTGTGGTTTAATTTTCTGTCCCGTTTTAACACAGGTGGATTGATAGGTAAACTTTTTAACATTGTAGTATCAGTGTTTTGGAAGTCAAGAGGCCGATCCCTGTGTTACGATACAAGACGTGGCTAGATACCTTAAAAGAATATGCACATCACTTGAATACTGGGACCTTTCTGCAGTTCCAAAACATCTAGTTATGGAAAAAATTAACAGTTTTACACCTCTAAAATAGATGATTTAGATTACCCTTTTTTTTAAAAGCTATTGCAGCGTGAAAAGTACTCAAAAAGGCCAAATTTTTCCCCCTTGGACCCATCCCAATCTCTCACCTTGTTTTTCTCTGGCAAAAGGGAAAACATGTAAGGCTGGCCCAGCTCGGTCAGCCCTTAGGCCCATCTAGTCCAGTACTTTTCCACCTGGGCTGGCCAGAGGCATTAGGAATTCTGCAATCCAAGTATGGAAGCCATAGTGCTGTCTTGCTTCCCCAACATTTAGTTTTCAAGGCAGGGTGCCTCTGCTAAAGAACCTGTCAAACAGCCTACAGGAAGATTTCAAACCTAAAACTTTCTTGCACTACATGCCTTGACGGCCTTTATGTGAAATGTGAGCAGGAAATGTTTTATTTTTATTTCCCGGGCCCCATCACCTTTGAGGGGCGTGGCTTCCATTTCTCCCCAGAGGAGTGGGCTCTTTGGGGTCCCCGTCAGAGAGCCCTGCACCCCAGGTCATGGAGGAGACCCATGGAATCATGGCTTCTCTTGGGAAGGCTCCCTCAGTGATGATCATTTCTGTTTTATAATGCAGTAATCACAGTCACTATAACAATGCTCTCCCGATTGGGATCAGTATAAAACATACCAGTCATAAGGGACTCCTGAAGGCTGGGATAGGGGGTCTCAGCTCCTCTCCTCAGTGGCCCTTATGAGCCTGGCCAGCCTCCCTCCAGATTAATGGGAGTCTTAGTTCATAGGAAACCCGGAGAGCCACTCACTCCCACACCTGTCTGAAGGGATTCTGGAGGTGTAAAAATGATTAGGAATGGGATTTTGGCAGTGGTAGCCAGCCTGGCATAGTGTTTTCAAAATGGACCCTGGAGGCCCGAGTTTTTTTCCCCCGCTTGGCCATGGAAGCCCACTGGCCAGGTTACACACACTCAGCCCCAGGAAACCCTTCCGGTTCCCCCCGGGTTTGGGAAAAGAGTGAAAACAGACAACAACACAACAGAGCAGACAAGTAACCCCAAGTAAGCTATATGAGGTTCGAGAGGAGAGATCGGCTAATAGACATCCTCTTTGTGTCAGTGGGAATGGACAAAAGAGGGGAAAAAAAGGCGGCTAATATGTATTTGAAAAGGGGAGCTTATTTGGGGGAAACTTGTTTATCAAATAAAAAAAGAAAAGCACCCCCGTTCACCTGACAAAAAAACCATTATGGAATTCCCCCTTGTTAACTGGGGGAGGTTACAGGGACCATTGAACTTCCCTGTTACAACAGCTGCGCTGGGTTGCAGTTATTTCCAGGCACAATTTAAAGTGCTGGCTGTGAGCTATAAAGCCCTAAAATGGTTCAGGTCCAGGCTACCTGGCAAATAGTATCTCCCCGTATGAGACTGTCCAGGCCATGAGATCATTGAAGGGACCCTTCTCTCTGTCCCACCATATCACAGGAACAATTTGGCTGCCCCCAGTCTCTGGACCTCCTTTTCCAAGAAGACTAGAATGACCCCTTCCCCATTGTCCTTCCATCTGTAGCAAGAAAAACCTTTTATTTCCCACAAAACTTTTTAAAAAAGGGAAAATTTTTGGGAATGGGCTTAGGCTTTTGTAGTGTTTTAAATTTGACCTGTAAAGATTGTTTTTATCTTTTAATTGTATTTTTTTTTAAACTAGTTTCCCAAAACATTCTCGTATTGTCCCAAAATTTTAAATTTCCCCTTTAACATTTTCCCCCTTTTTGTGTTTTTTAAATTAATTAAATGGATTAAATTTAAAATCCCCTTGAGTTTCAATTTTGGGAGGAAAAGGGAGGATAAAAAAATGATAACAACAATAAAAAGCAGCCCATTTCTTATGGAAAACATGTAAAACTATGAATTAGAGACCTCAAAGAATCCCAGTTATGAACAGCCCAGCTCAGGTCCTTCAGGCTCAGAGCTGTGCCTGAAATCGATCTCAATCTCTGACGCAGTCTTCCAGGATTAGCATGCTTTCCAGTGAGTCGTGTCATCTCCTGATCCCGACCAAAGTAAGTAGCCTCAGCTTCCTCTCAGGTAGTATTAAAAGACATAGCAGCGTTAGCCTGTTTCAGCATGAAAAGATCTCAGGGAATCCTGTGGGACCTTTGAAAACAAAACAGGAAAAAAATTTCAAACAAAGTTTTTGTGAACCTCCATCCACTTAGACAAAGGGTGTGCACTAGGGACCACAAACACTTATGCTGGAAATTTCTTTTTCAAAAGTGGTACATGTTTCCCTTGTATTTTTTTGTTTTTGGCCTCTCGTGAGCATTTGTACTTCATTTGCTCTCAGATTGAAACCTTTTTCCTTTTCACTGTCCCCGAAAGAGCTTTTCCTCCAGCACTGAGCTTCAAATGAGGTGATTTTCTTCCTGTTTTCCTTTTTTCAGTCTCCCGCTTTCCCAGCCATACCAAGGAATCCAAAAAACTTAGTCTGGTGATCCTGACACTGCTGTTCCAGGAGAGATCCTTTGCTCTGGAGCTGCCCTTCCTAAAATTAACCTTCTGATTTCTGTACTACAGTTTCCCTTTTGTTTGATGGCTGAGCCAAAGGATGCAAAATCTTTAACACTTTCTATGTCATCCTTACTTGTTTTAAACTACTTTTATTTGCTGGTGTAAAAAAAAGGGGGAAAAGAAACCCTCCAAAAATTAATTTTTTTGGGGGGGGTTCCTTTTCAGGGGAAAAAGTAAATTTCCCCTTTAAAAAATGTTCTTTTTTTAAAATTTAAAAAAAAGGAAAAAAAACCCCCAAAACTGGGCCCCGCCAAAGGGAAAAGTTCTTATTTTGAGGCCAGGGATAAAATCCCCGATTTAAAAGCTGTAGCAAAAGATAGCCTTTATTAAACAGTCCAAGGTCAAGAAGCTGTAAATCAGAACAAGGTCAAGTTAAAAATTTCTTGTCTATATAGTGTGCTTCCTTGACCTTTTCTAGAAAACCCCCGTAGTTGTAAAAGGATGGTTCCACCATTCTTCTCTCATCCAGTGTGGGATGCTGTAGGGATGAGGCATGGGAAACATCTATGTTGTAAAAAGCTTCCGGGGGATCAATAGTCCTGTTCTCTGTGCCTGTGAGAGAACTCTGGGAAGGCCTTCAAGATGGGTTCCCCGTGCCACTGAGACTGAAATAGAACCCTGCTCCATTTCATCACTCACAAGATTTGGTGGCCTTGTATCCACACCCCAAATAGCCCACTCCGTCAAAATTTACCCACCGTGCCAGCAACCAGACTGGAAGACTGGGGCTTGCTTCAGGGCCCCTTTTTGCCACTCCCGGGCCATGGAAGGAGCCTGTCTAGACTTTTTCATGTACCTACCTCTGTCAGCTTGAGAGATCATCCTAGTGGTTGGAGACCTTCTAACAAAAAAGGGGCCCTTTTGTATCCTGTTCCAGTTTACCCCAACTGCGAAAGACACTGCAAGTCTCTTCATTCAAAATATCTTCCAATCCCATAGTCTCACAGAAGGGATTGTTTTGGAAAAAAGGGCCCAACTTCACCACTTGATTTGGCAAAATGTACTTGGAACAGTTAGAGTTTAAACCACAGCTCTCCATATCCCAAAAATCAGATGACCAAAAAAAAAACAACCCCCCCAAAAAACCAGATGGCCAAAACCTCATTATATATTGAAGGCAAATTCCTTGTTACGAAATCCATGCAAGTGATGGGACTGGACCAGTAAGAGCATCTGCAAAAAAATAAAAGGAGAAAGAAATAAAAGCTAATATTGTGGTAATTTTACTATGGGTTATGAAACCAAACAAGGTGGTGGATGATACTTTACGGGGAACAATTTCCGAAATTTAAAAATCAAGAACTAGTAGTTAGGGGGGGAAATTGGGGACCCGGGAATTGTTTTGGAAGGGGGTTCATAATTTCCCCAACAAATTCCTGATGCGCCTTCTGGATAATTTCTTCTTTCAAAGAGTAGAGGAAGGAAAAAGGGGATAAGCAATCCTAGAATTGTTCCTAACCAATACGGAGGAACTGGGCACTAGAATAAAGCAGTTGGTACTTTGGGTGTGGGGAGAAGTGATGCTAGAACTCATGATTGTGGAAAAGATCAAAGGAGAGTATATCCATTTCCAGGTTTGGGGTTTTTCAACTAGGGAAATACTGGGTAGAATCCTTGAAGATGTGGGTCAAATTCGTGAAGATTGAACTGCTAAAAGCACAATCACAAAGAATTCCTTGGAAGAAGAAAAATAGGGAAAAATCTGAAAAAGCCAATGTGGCTGCAGAATAAACTTAAAAAGGAAATGAAAAGAAAAAAAAAGGATGTATAACCTATGGGAAAGGAAAAACCAAAAACTCTTTGGAAGAATACTATAAAGAATGAGCTAAGACCAGCTAGGCAAGCAAGGAGCAACAAAAATAGTTTCTCAAACACGTTTGAAGCAAGAGAATGAAGAAGGAACTGATGGGACCACTGTTCAGCAAGGATAGTAAAATGCTACAGATCACAATGAAAAGGCAGAACTGCTCAATACCTATTTTGCTTCAATTTTTTTCCCCCGCATGTGCATCCATGCATCAACTGAGATAACCTTAAAAGAGAACCTGGGTTCAAATAGACTTTATAAGGAGTTATTCAGGAACCAGCCAGTTAAACTAAATGAGTTCAAATCTGCAGGATCAGATGAACTGCATCGCAGAGTATTGAAGGAACTTTGGGTGCTATACACACAAACCACATTGCGTAACTTTTATCTCGGAAAATGGTTAAATGCCAAAGGAAATGGAGATGAGAAAACTTTTTCCCCCTTTTTTAAAAAAGGCAAAAGATCCAGGAAACTACAAATCAGCCCCTCTGAACTCAATACCAGGAAAAATATTAGGGGCAGATTTATGGGACCCTGTCTGCAAATATTTGATGACAATGCAGTGATGTAGGAACCAGCATGGGGCTGTAGAAAAATG